>BMAV01016922.1:793712-861637 GCA_019973955.1 Trichonephila inaurata madagascariensis
TTACCAATGTATCATTGTATTACTGTATTACAGTTTACTAATGTATTTCTATATAATATTGTTATATTCTTGGGTACTGTTAAGCTTTAAGTAATAGAATTGAAATAATTAAAGTATGAATTATATATATACTGAGCATTCGGGAAGTGAACCTTGACGGATATTTCTGTTTTACTCATTTAAATATATTATACTGATTAAATACTTCACCAACATGAAATATTTATTGCGTGCCCAACAACATGGCTATTGTTCAAATATGGCATTGGAGTCTACAGAATCTCGAAACAAAAGCCAAGCTAGAAATTTCTATAATTGACCATTAAATTGAATAAAACCAATGAAGACAATGCCCACAGCAAAATTTTTTGTCTGTAACTAAAAGAATTCAGAAAAACAATCAAATACAATGCTTCCAATTGGATATGCAATATAAAATCTGGCTGGTATCCTAAGACACAAAAACGTACCCTGAATTGAGCAAGGTTAAGGCTTACTTACCGGAGAACCTACTCTCTTATTTTTACTTTCCGTGGCACCCCTAAGAAGGAAAAGGGGGAAAAAAGTTATTTTGTTCTATCGGCTCGGACAGCTTCCTTTATTGACCTCGATTTAATGGTTGTCCGCCTTTAATGTTTGGTTCACGGGGTCCAGTTGTCCACTCCAGAGAAGCGAAATTAAACACTCATCACCGTGTACTCTCCGAGAAAAAGTCAGGAAATTTCGATAGATCGCCCACCGACTCATTTTGATTTGGGAAAGAAACGGGAGACCTCTATTTGGGATAACGGGAGAAATGGAGACATTTATTTTGAAGAGATTATTTTTCTCTTACTCATTGTCTGAAAAGACATAGAATAAGATGACAATTGAGAAAAGATGAGAAGTAAGAATGTTGTTATAATGGATAAAATAGTGGTTGTATTTCAGATGCAATTATATTAATATATTTTAAATTGTGTGTTGATTCAGAAGCGAGATAGAAATTAAAAGACGCATTTTTCATTAGAATTTTCATCATTCACAAAATATATATGTGACGGATCTATACGTGATTTGCTAATTAATCCTCTTGGGAAATCTTTGGGCTATCGATTCGCGTTATTCACAACCAACCCTTCGGAAGAAGAGAATCGTGATATGTAAATTAACTTACTATAAATAGGCGAGGTTTTCTAGCTAGAAAGAGAGAAGGAGAGAAGATATACTCGAGCCAGGTGAGATTACTAATGAAGGTATAATATTAGAATTAGAGTGATTTGATTCTTATTATAAGGAAACCTTAAGGAGACGATTGTTCACTAAGATTGAATTAAGATTAGATTAAATCGGATAATAGGTTAGATCTTTAACTAAAAGAAGGATCAAGTTTCTTAGTCGCCTAATCGCTCACGTTTTACTGTCGTTGTCCCACTTTCACGGTTTTCATTGCGACATTCTCTTAGTAATATTAGTTGAAATTGTGTCTGTTTTTAGTGTGGAAATAAATAGATTAGTTGAGTCATGCCGAGTGTTTCTTTCCTTCCCCCCTCCACACACATCTAGATGCCCGTGAGAGAGGCACGAGCCTCTTACATATATTTGAATAGAAAAACTTTGCTTGATGTGAAGTACTAGAAATAATATAAATTTGTTTCAATCAAAAAGTATATATATATACATAAACAGCCTAAATCTAACAAGTTTTGAGTTATGACCAAAATTATGTTGATTAAATAAAGTAACAATAAACTTTTATACATTAAATAATGATTACATTTCGGTCAGTGGAAATTTAGTTTAATTTAATATTATCATATTCTTAGTAATGTTCGCATTCGTTATTCTACGCATAAAAATTATAAAGAATCATTAATCATATAGTAAATTGACATAAATTTAATTTAAGGTATTTAGTCATTGTGTTTGTACTTATTAATAAATTTAATAAGTAAATACCCAACAAGGCAACATAAAAGTCAAAGTTAAACACTCACATTAGAAAAATTGAAAAATTTAAACCTTAGGATTATATATTGTGATGATTATTGGTTATAATGATTTGAAACGCGAAATTTAAACTAATACTGTGAGATTTAACACAATAATCCAACTACATAACACAAACGGTTTTTCTAACAAAAAAAAAAAAAAAAAAGGCAATTTACATTATTTTTTAAAAATATCAGAAAAGGAAAACCTTCTGCAAACGATTGGCTGATTATAGTCAGTGAATGGGTTAAATTTATGATAGCCATATGATAAATATACTCAGGTGATACTCTCCTTTGAATACAAAACTAGTATTAGACTTGATCTTGTTGTTATACAATTAAAATTTCGATACACTTTCAACTTTGATAATTGGGTTAATATGTTCAAATATTAAGATTCTTCGAAAAGTTAAACAAGTAATATAAAAAAAAATTAAAGTCAATTCCTACTTAGATAAACAAAGAAAAATTTTATTTTAGCTACTTTTTATTAAATAGTTATAATTTAAAAAAAATATGACAGAATCACAACATTAAGTGGTAATTAATTTTATTAATTATCATTAAAGTATCGTATTGTCATCCAAAACAATCGTGCACATAAAATTTCAGTTCAACTGAATGCTTTAAAACGTGAGAAAAAAACCTTTTCAAGTTTTGACACAAGTCGCCAAAAGTGATGCCAACGTCGCTGTATTTGTAATTCTTTAAATAATTAGTTTTAATCAATAAATTTTTATTAATTATAATTAAAAAATTGCATTGTCATCCAAAATAATCATGTATATAAAATTTCAGCTCAATGGAGCGCTTTAAAATGTATTTTATTAACGATTGAAAATTTCTGGAAGATAAATAAATAAATGAATAAATATATAGAGAGTGTGAACTAATAGTAGGAATTGAAAAAAAAAATCTTATATTATACGGGTACTTTTGAATCAAGTGTATTTTGTTCACCTATACCCGTTATTATTGTTGACAAATATGTACATTTTAAAGGAAAGTTTCCGCAAAAAGTAAAAGTTGGCAACAGTGAAGTGCATGAAATGATTGGCTGGCAAAACGTGATTGCCTATATCACTTGACTATGAAAATATTTAATTTTATGAACTGATTGTCTGAAAACACGTGATTTCTGTCATTATATGACTATCACGTCACATGAATTTATGAACTGATTGCTTATAAACACGTAATTGCAGTTATGTGACTATGATGTCACATGAATTTAACCCATTGTAGAGACAAATAGAATGGCATAGCTGCGGTGATGAAACAAATTAAATATTAAAATACAAATAATCATACTGTATTCTGAAACACAAACTGGACAGTACTAATAAAAAAAACACCTTGCCAAACATAATTAAGAATAAGTTTTAAATGCTTGGAAATTCACACAAAAATATTTAAAACTCCTGGCGCTATGCACTCCAAAAGTGTCACCATATCTAAGGAAAATATAGTTTTAAATTTCCAAAAAGCATGAAAGCTATTGCAGCTAAGAACAGCATTTAAATTAATCCGGAACATGTAAATCCAGATTTCCCCCTTTTTCAATCCTTGCGGATCATAAACGACTTAAAATCGCTCCTATCGATCCCGTCGGTTTGTAAGCTTCCAAAATAATACGAATCAAACAACATGCACCGAAAATGTATCACTCCGTCGTTGACACGAGGAACAGATGGATGGGAAACTTGTAAGGTTTTGGTTTCTGCCAAAAGGGTCGTTTTAAGGTTTCACTGCTTACAGCTATGCTAGTAGAGGATTTATCTCTTTTAAAAGCCGGAAAACATAGAAAAGTTACCATTTGATTGTAAGATCCAGTTATTTTTCACGGTTTATGGAGCATCACGTTTAGACCACAAAAGAAAAATGATGCCTCAAATCTCAGCAGGCCCTTTGAGGAACAAGAACAATGAAAAAGTTGAAAGTAATGTCTTTTTTTTTCCACCAGTTTTTTTATTGACTGCTAGTCGTAGAATTCCACTATACTGAAATTTCTGACGTATATATTCAATGATTATCCCATCAAAAATTTAAATCTCATTCCTTTAAATATTTAGAAAATTTTTTAAATTTATTTTGACAATTTTACAGACTATTTTTAAAAAATCAAAAATATTTTAATTGTATACATATACAAAAAAGTTTATTAATTTAAACAATTTTTGATTTAAGGAATTCAACAAAAGGTGTGTAGTCGCCCATCCGGTATAGTGATTAGTGGCATTAGTAACAACAACAAAAGGTGCGCAAAAAATATCAAATTATTTGCCCAGTATTGATCACGTTTACTACTTGTTCAACACAAAAATCCAAAACAGTGTTTCTGTAAAGAAACTAATTTATACCATAGTAATCGAGTACCAAGCAGCAGAAGCGCTCTCTAGCGACCAGTTATCTTCAGTAGAAGCCAGGTGAGGAAAGCATGTGGTCGCTATGAAAAGCCAGTCATGTCCTTTGCCCATTACTGTTTGTTAATGATATTTGTTGTTTTTGTGTAACCTTGCTTAGTAATCGGGTAAATTCATGTGACGTCATAGTCACATAACTGCAATCATGTGTTTCCAGACAATCCATTCATAAACTCAAGTGGCGTCATAGTCACATAATAAATGGAATCATAAGTTTCCAGCCAACCAGTTCATACGCTTCATAGCTTCCAACTTCTGCTATTTACAGAAACTTTCTTTCAAAATTTGCATATTTATCTACTATAATAATGCGCTTGGTTAAAAAGTAATCGCATAACACAAGAATTCTTTTCATTAACTTCTGAGAAACTTTTTGAAGAATCTTAATACATAGAACACCTTTTACCAGTTATACAATTTGAAATTTTATCTAAATTTTTCATGCAGAACAATAAGTATAAGACTAATAGCAGCTTTAAATTCAATGTAGAGCGCGTGATTATATTTATCATTGTTCAGTGGCGAAACATAGACTTCCACAACCGGGGGAAGGCAGGATTCTTGGGGCCCAAAAACTGACTTTGCATGGGGGCCCTAATATTTACCACTTTAATGTCTAACACTACACTACCGTATAATATTTCTCCAGATTCTTCATTTTTAATGGTCATTATTTATATATATCTGTCATTACTCTCTCTGTTTTTATATAAAATACAACCTTTTCCCTAAACAATAAAAATGGAAAAATTTAACTACAATCCGCGATTTTATACTCTTTCCTGATTTTTTTACTATTTAAATAACTCTAAACTCTTCCTGAAAAAACATTCAACATGGAATTAACCTATACAAATAGCTACTATCTGCAATAAATAAATAAATAAAATAAAATTCTCAACCAAAACGCATAAATCACTCCAAATGGAGCTTTCGGCGACTAAAAAGGCATTAAAAAAGCAAACCCTCCCTCCCTCCCTATTAAATAATTCCAAACACTTCTGGTCTGCGGATTAGATCAACTTTGATTTTTCTGCTTCGACAATCAAATTTACTAGCAGACCTTTCAGTATTATCGCCTGAAGCAGAAGGAACAACAGCAACAGCAAGAAAGTTCCAATTGTCTCCGCCATGGCGAATGGCAAAGAATATGGCGGCGATAAACGAATCCCATAAACACACATCCATACACACACATACAACCCTCCTCCTTATTTGCAATTTCGAATAAAAGATTGTTTCTTTTCTTTTTTTCTTTTTTTGGTGTGTCTTTCTTGGCTGCCTTTCACTCTGTGAGATGGCATGCATCTGATTTTGACTTTTCGAGTTCCTCAGGACAACACAGCAATAACGAGATGAGTAATTTCCGCCGAACTCCGCATTAGGAACCAAGTTCTGTATTCAGCGAATCATAAAAATTGTATTTTCCAGGCAAACAAATTATTGTATCCATTGTGCAAAATTCTGGACCAGGTCCAACCGATGGGGATTGGTGAATATACAGTGTTGCTAGCCAGATGATCCCCGCAACAACATTCAGTCGGCTGCAATAGATGATTGGTGGGAAAATCATGTTAAAAAGTGGCTTATGATTCGTAATTTATCTTCCTAATTATGAATCTAGTTATGTTTTAACGAATGGTGAAAGTTTATAAAAAAATATGCATCTAATTGCCGTGGCCGATGTATGCGTAATTAATATATATAGTAATGCGTATGTTTCATTGTATTCAAAACTTATTTTTTTCCACTTGTAATGGTTTATTTGAAAAGGAAGGGATTTGAATATATAAATAATTATTATTTCATTTAAGTGTTGTGGTATACATACTTCTTGGGATGTTTTTAAGTCGTTTATGACTTTTGATAAAGTATTTTCCATTGTGTTTCTTTCTCAGACAGTAATATGATTACGGGCAGATTGAGACAAATGCCTGTTTCGAAGCAGACAGTTTGCTGTAAGTGTGGAATTAAATTAGCGATTTCATTTGTAATATAAGTAAGTACATTTTAAAACTAAAATATTTGTGAGGGGAAGAGAAAGTTGAAAGCAATTATGCTACCCAACCATAATTTTTTACGTATTTTAAAAAATGGATAGAAGGAAGTTGCAACAAATTGCTATTCAGTTATAAAGAAAATTAAGTTATTCAATTTTTATACGTTACCAAACAATATAGAGTGTACTGTAGATTTTATTATGTAGATTAACAAATGTAAATTTAAGTGTATTTTTTCCATGCATTTCTTTCTTTTCAAAATTACTGAGATTAATTATACTTAATCATTTATTTCAAATGTAAAATATAGTTTTCAAGTCTTTTACATAGATTCAATGTGTGGGTTAAATTCATGATCATATGATATATAGAGTCACGTATCCTCCACTGAATTTAAAAACTGACATTACGACTTGTACCAGTTGTGTTATACTTGTAAAATGTAGATAAAATTTCAAATTTAATAATTAGGTAAAAATGTTCAAATATATATTAAGATTCTTCAAAAAATTTTCAAAATTAAAAAAAAAATCTTACATTATACGTGTATTTTGTTTACCTGTGTATGTTATCATTGTAGACAAATATGTACGTTTTAGAAGAAAATTTCTGCAAAAAAGCAAAAGTTGGCAACAGCAAAGTGCATGAAATGATTGGTTAGAAACACGCGATTGCATTTAACATGTGACTATGACGTCAGGGGAATTCATGAACTGATTAGTTGGAGACACGTGATTGTAATTATCATGTAACTGTGACGTCACTTGTGAATTTAAGCCAATGTCGTTCTTATATGTGCAACTGTTTATACTTTTTGGAACCTACAGTATTTCTGGATATGATACTGTGGTTCATTTTCAAGAGGAATGTTAATTAACATTTTGATGAATTTTTTAAATATATATATTCCAATAAAAAATTTAAATATTATACAAACTTTATTTTCAGCATTTTCTTGTAAAAGTTTCTGTCAAGCACTGAATATGTTAATTTTTCACCGATTACCTGGAAGTTTCGGTCTAATGGATGGTAGAATCATCCACAAAAGCTCATCTGCCTCAGATAATCCAATCATTATGCTCAATTTTCCCAGCAATCATTCTTATTTCTTTATACTTTTTCATAGTTAATAACTGACAGGAACTGCTTGGCCAAACGTCAGCTTAAATGAGTGGGCAGAAACTGTACCCAGGGTGCTTTTAGCATGCCATTTGTCTCTTTCCCTATCGTCTGCGAACGACAGTCTAACACTGAGTGACGTCACTTCTCTCACCCCCTCTACTCTTTTATTATCTTTTGCTTGTTTATTTTTTTTACCCAGTTCACTCAAAGTGGTTGAAACAGCTGCAACAGCTGACTATCCGTAAACGGACAAGAGACTATTTTTTTGCGAAAGAGAATGGAGTTTTTTAGGAAAAAAACTTGTGTTTGAATACACCTCTCATATTTTTTAAAAGATTTTCAGGTTAAATTTTTTTTTCTTTTTGAATAATTCCGCATTTTATAAATTTGTAATAAAAATATGTCTAAAAAAGTAGAAACCATTTAAGATATTTTTTTCTTCCTACAGGAAAATATGTAACATTTTTTTTAAAAATATGCAGTAAAAAGATTGTATTTTAATTTTGTATCAAGCCCACAAAAGGGATCACAAGCGTTGTCAATACCAAATGTTAATTGTAACTTTGTTTTCGCAACATGTTATTTTGAAATGTGTGGTCCACGTTTAACCCAAGAATTTTTATAAAGAGTTACCATTCAACCAACAAATTTCACTAAGAACGATTATTTAATTCACAGAATTTATTCTATTCTACTGAAAAATATTAATTTAATGAGTTATTTTTCTACTATTACTTGAAAAAATAAAATACTTTATTAGATTGAATTTAGTGTACCATTTTAAATTTTTTCCACCGATGTAAATTATTTAAAAACAGCAACTCAATAGCTATTTAAAAACAACTAAGTAGATTTTAAGTATCTTTTTTATCAGCTGCTTGCAAAAACATATTACTACTACTGCATCTTTCAAAGAATTTTTGATAGATTTTCGAATTATGATTGGCAGTTTATGGCAAAAATTAACCTAACTTTTGGATTAGGGTTAAAATTGCAGACAAATACAATTGTGCAGATTAATTAGTTCATGGAATGTGGGGTTTTTTTTCAAATGTTTTCAAACTAATTCATAACAACCATCCTCTTAAAATTATCACTTCTAATTTTACTTTAAGTTCTAAATTTTAAAAAAATATTGATTTAACGGCGCAATTTAGAACTTTTCAAGGAAATTAGTAAAAACCACCATCAAAAAACACCACTTCGGATGGAACAACTTGTTTTATTTGACTTTAGTTTTAATCTATCTAAAATTTCCAATTCCTTCCATTTTTTTTTTCTAAAAAAAATCAAAAGAAAAATAGAATTAAAAGAAAAAAAAGTACAAAACCAACGAAACAATCAAGCAAAGAACTACACTAAACATGATGAGTTTGCAATAAAGAGTAAAAGTTGAAAGAAAAAAAAAACTGCCACAAAAATAATGAAAGATTCGAATTACCATTTAAAACCACGACCCATACCGAAATGTACTCTTATTTCTACATAATCTTCAGTTCGCTGCTTTTAGGTTCCAGAGTTTAGGGCGGTGATCTAAAAGCAATGCTCATCACCCCCGTCAGTCGAGTTCTATTAGCAAATGGGCACTTCAGACGGAAAGTACCAAACAAAGGCATGTAGGGGGCAAGCTTTTGGGTGTGCTTTCAGAAGATTTCAAAAACCTTTCGAATCGAGAAATGATTCACTGAGCGAGTGTGTGTGTATGCACTTACAGTGATTAAAAGTTCCCTTTCACCTAGTTCGCAACGAATAAAATTAAGCAAATTAATATCTTCACCACGAATTTCGGGAACATCGTCATAATTCGGCATCCTTTGAAAGCAATTGAGGCTGGATGGTAGGGAGTGTGTGGGTTAGCTGAAGTGTTTTTGTAATGTAGAAATGATTAAGGTATGAGAAGGTAGTAATGTGTGTTGGGTTGTTAAATGTTTGGATGAGTACGGGTTTAGTAGGGCTCTTGCTTTTGTTTAATAAAAATAGGATTATGGTAGCTTTTGTTGGTATTGTAATCTAGATAATGATGATTTATGTTTGTTGTGCGAGCAATGTATCAAATGGAATATTTTTGTTATGTAAAAATGGTTAGGGTTTGGGGATGTCACGTGTTGAGTTGGTAAATGTTTGAATGACAATGAGGTGTGTGTGTGTTTTGCTCTTTTTTTGCTTCTATTTTGAAAATAGGATTAAATATTCTATGGTTGGTAATCATATTAAAATAATGATGACATATACTCCACAGAATCGTGGTTCCAAAAACTATTTCAATAAAATAAATTCTTTCCATTTGCGAAAAATTTTAAGGGTTAAATAAATATTTTGGACAACAACGGATTTATAGTAATTTTTTTGCCTGATTTCATATTTAAAAAATCTAAGTAAATTTCTTCATAACATATTCTAGACCAGAATGTTATTATTGTTATGCGAGATAGTTTATTTCTGTTGATGAATGAGTGAGTGAGTGTTTATTAACGTCAAACTGTAAAGCAACACGAGGTCTGCTGGCGACAGACCTCGTAATTTTGAACCACGGACAAGTTTTGAAGAAGACACCTGAGATTCACACCTGTAAAGCTACGGCAGACTTAAAAGTGCATCATCCTCTCTCCGCGGTGGATCTTCAGTGGGACTAGGATCGAATTCGTGACACATCGGTCAAGAACTTTGGGCCGTAACAACAAGGCTACTACGGCCATTACTGTTGATGAAATTAATTTTATTACATGGCTTATTACATTTACTTGTGAGAATTTAATTCAAAGGAAGTAATTTTTTTTAAATTTTTTTTATCTTTTAATTAGAAATTGGGGTTTATTACTTTGGTTGTTATGTGCTTGGAAAACAATATTTTTGTTTTACTTTTCGGCTTAAGGTAGGAGGTCTACATTGAACAATGATTATAGACCACAAAATTTAATTAATTTCGCTCAGTTTTAGAATCAATTTTAAATTGATATCTCTCAAATTTACTTCTTTATTAAATTTTGGTGAGTGTTTTAAACTAATAAAATCCAAAGTGCACCAATTATACTTTAATATATTTATTAATCAAGATATTTTGTCAAATCAAGATATTTCAGGTTATACGTATATATGCGACTTAAAAAATACAAATTAATACTTTAGAAAGGCTTTTAAGAATAAATGTAACCACGTTTAAATATATATATATAACACATATATTCGACATAAAACTTGACATATTTACCACCGACATGTTCAGTTAAAATAATAACATCGTTTTATATCCTGCACGCAGAATAGTTATACGTAATTTACCCATTTTAAAATATATCACGAATATAGTCTTTAGTAACAATAAATAAATTTACATCTTCCAACTTTTAGATAAATACTGTCAAATGCATTTATTTTCATACTACACAACTGTGCTATTTTGATGAAGATGCATAATTTTCCTTTGACATAAAGTATATTATGAAAATATTTTCGCTACGATTTAAATTACGCAAAATATAGTTAGGGACAAAACAATTCAGACAAAGCATTATTTCAAATAATTTTTTTAATAAAAACTTTTACAAACCTCCAAATTGCATCGCCATTTTATGTGTTTTCAACCCTATTATTTTGTATTGCCTAAACAAATTAAGCTTTATTTAAGAAACGGTACATAAGAGTAAAAAAGGTATAATTAAGAGTTCGTAACTTGTTTATTATTGTGTCCATAATCAGATTTGAAATTACTACGTATGTTTTCTTTTAGGCAGTAGTCGTAACACACATCCTGGTTAACAGAAAAAACTAAAATAAGAGTTAGAACAATACTCTAATGTATATAATTTCAAAAAGCAGATTAAAACGAAAATGTTTTTAAGGTTTAAATTAGAATTTTATGCATAAAAAAAAGTATGCACATATTTTGCCTTAGTACATTTTTTAAAGCTTTTCTCTCTATATTATAAATCAGTGCAACGTACGATTACATTTAAACATTCAATAATAAAAAAATTACTCGCACTTTCATTTTAAGTATTTGTTACTTGTATTTTATTTTTTTGTGTTTCATTTTAGTAGTTTCTTTCATATAATTTTATTATAGTTATTCTCATTCTCACAGTGCAACAAAATAAAAGTTATTCAAAATTGTACATTAATTTTACTAAAAAAAAAGTGTTTTCTAAAGTTTTAAGCAAATCTTTCAGTTTTATAAAAAAATTCAAATGTATTTTCTTTTGAAGAATACAGCATATTTAATAAAATTAATGGTGGGACTTTATTATTTTTTTAAATTTAAATTTCACAAAATTCTTTATTTTAGAATCAAACTAGTGTTGATTATTCTTGCTTCTTTCATATCCATACTTTTTCACAAAAAACTTTTATTCTTGCGTTTAAGGAGAATCATTATTTTTCGAGTTTTAATAAACGAGCTAATGACTTGTGTATTTTATTTACAGTATCCATTAACACTTAATTTATAGATTTTGATAATTTAATCGTTTATGTTGTTTAACTCTTCTCTTTGCTTTCTAGGAGTTCACTCAACTATTTCAGTCTGATACTCAACATAATTTATCATTTAACGTTAAAATAATATTTATCTACAAAAACACAATTTCATCATGCAATCTTTTTTTAGATCATTCATAAACGCGAAATTATAAACCATGCGTTACTCAAATAAATCAGTAAAAACAAAACAAAAAAAAAACGCAAATTTTCTAAAAATGCACACAAGAACCATTCTTTTCCAAACAATTTTCTAGTTAAGTAATAAGGGATTCACATGAATTCCAATTCCAATCTAATCATTAAATTCTCATTACTAATTATTTGTCTTTTGAATACCTACCCATCATTAACCTAAAAGTCAATGTCTATCCTATTAATGGTGATAAAACCCCATTAAAAATACACCACCAAAGTTCAGACAATTGAAACAACGATTCCACCTCAAAAATAAAGAAAGACGCTCGTTAGGAAGGCGAGAACACATAAATGTATCCAACAACAAAAGACCTTTTAGTGTCAAATCGCAATGGCAGGGGCGACACCGACTAACACAATTACAATTCTTTATCCTTACCGGATCTGATGAGCCCCTGCGCGATGACATTATCAGAAAGAGAAAGACAGGGGCGCAATTGGTTGACGGGTGCGTCACTTAATATCCAATGGTGGAACACCTCCTATCAGGGCCCACTAGCCCCTTCCAGTGGTTCCCCCTGGAATGTACGCTAGGCTGTCTAATTGTCATTGTACTTAGGGGGTAGTCGAGATAGTATTGTGAGGAGGTACGTCGTGACAAGGAATCTATGTGTATGTGTGGTTTGTTTATTTTCTTTTAATAGGAAATTGTTTGGCTTGATGAAATTCGCTGAAGTGTTGAAAATAAGTCGTAAAAATTTGTAAAAGGGAATTGATTCTATTTGTCATGATGTTCTTTATTAAAAATTTTATACATATATGGTGCAGTGTGCAACTTCATAATTTACAGAATACAATGCGGAGACATGACAGGAGCACACCAGGCGTTAGTCGCCATTTTGATGGGTATTTTATGTTGTTATATGGCTATATATTGATTTTAAGCTATTTAGATCCAAGTCCTAACATTAAGGTTTCCTTTGTTTCCAAACTCTTTTTTTATATTCCCCACCTCTTGCTTTGCAAAGGACAGGACTAGAATTTCTGAAGCAACTGATTTCTGCAAAACCCATTATTAGTTTATCTCTATTCAACAAAAGAAACATGTCTCTCAAATTTCAAGTCTGTAGGTGTAATAGTTTAAAATCGAGAATTCTTGTCTATATCACTCCTTTGGAGTCCATTACTGCAAACCCGTTCTTAGTGGATCTTTGCTCAACAAAAGAAACCAGTCAACAAATTTTAAAGTCCAAGCCTAATTGTGAGTGAGTCAATTTTCTGTTGTACATTTTTCTCATATAAATCAAGGGCCCTCCTATAACCTTGAAAAACTACCTTTGGCTCGATATTATTGTAATATAAGTTAGAATAATTAAAGCAAGCAAAGGATAACTGGCAGTTATAATAAAAAAAAACCTTTCATAATTACAATAATTATGGAATTTCTATTATAACAAAATGAACTACTAAAACCTCCATCACAATCTATTTAAAAACTATATTTGAAATAAAATTAAGTCTTAATTTGTTTTTCGGTGGAAATAATTAGCCTCTAGGCATTTTCAATTAAAGACACAAACGGCAGGAACAATTATAACCACCAATGCCCAATATCATCATGTTAATGTATAACAGTTGAATAAGATTTTCTAAATATTGATGCGTGGAAAGATTTAATTAGTAAGAATTTTAATGATCTTTCGCGATTTTTAAAAATTACTTAGGATAACATTACAGATGTAAAGAGCTTCGTGTATTAATTTCTTCCGTTTACTGTTTATAGCGGGCTCTAATTATTGCAATACATCGCATTTCGCGTTCTACTATTATAGTACTACTATTATGTAATTAATTCAAAAAGTGAAAAATTCTTTTCTACGGTATCTAAATTTATCTCAATGGGAAAGTATGTTAATGAATATTTTGAGAAAAATGTTGATACTTAATAGAAAATAAATTTATAGTAATTTGTTCACTCGAATAATATATGAATTGCTGAGACGAATAATTTACTAATAAATTAGTCGAAATAATTTGTGTTGAATGACAAACATTTGATTTTTAAGGTTTGAAACTTTAATGGTTTATTCGGACTACAGTGGGAAAATTCGAATAGTGGAAATATTATTCAGAAAGGATAGATTCATACGTTAATTGGATAGTTTGTGTGTAAATAATTGTGTATTAGCTTGCATTTTTCGAGACACGCTTAAATAATTTCTCGATGAAGACGTAATATTTTATGATACTGTTATAACATTTGCAAAAATAAATAGTATAAATATGAAAAATGTGTAATTTTGTCAACAGTAAAGTAGAAATGACAGCTATATAGATCCACTTATTATTTTTTTTTCCAAATCGTACCATAAAATTCGGTGTATAACGCGTATTTTTGATACAAAAAATAAATTCGAAACTTACAGGTGCGTGTTATACGCCAAATAGAAAAATTATAGCTTTAAAAATACAAAAAAGATAAGCATAAAAGAAATTCGACTTATATATGTATAGAAATATTGTTTATTTAAGAGAAATGCGCCATACCTCTTATAAACTTGAAGAATTGTAGTTCCAGAAGTATATTATTTTTTCAAATGCCTGGGATTATACCTCGAATAAATAACTGCAAAATATAAAAGCATTTCATACGTACATTTCAGGTTTCTTCGTAACAAAAGGGGTGCGTTATACGGTAAATTTATCGAATACACAATTATATGCCAGATTTTACGGTAAATCATTTTTTTTACTAAGAATTTGCATATCAACAGGGTGAAAATTCAAGAACTCTTTATATAATTCACTCAATATTCAAGCTATAGCTACTATAGTTTCATTAAATATATGCATTTATCCTTACGTATATTGAACTACAGTCACAGTTAAGAAGAAATAAGTTAGAATTAAGGTATCCGACTATGTTCGGAACCGTGATTCTGCAAAAGCATGCAAATGGATAATATTTGTGATATTTAGTGTCACTTAGATTAGAATACATGTATAAAATTGTTTTAAGGACATTATGATAAAAAAAATTATTTAAATATAATATTTTGGCAAAAAATTAACTTAGAATAACCTTTTTTCCAAATGTTCTCCTTTTGTAAGAAATGCTTCTATTGTATTAATATTTTGCATGTATTCAGCTCAGACCCCTGTACAGAGGTTCAACTAGATATTTTGAAACGCATAACTTGGAAGTCGTTTTATCCATGTTTTACAAAAACAGAAGGGAGAAATTTTAAGAAATTACGCGGATAATTATTTCAAATGGTTGTAACTCTGAAAAAATAATGTGAATTTATCAAAACTCATAGTTGAGCCTCTGTAAAGAGGTCTGAGCTACATACAGGCAAAATATTAATACAATAGAAGCATTTTTTACAGAAGGAGAACATTTGGAAAAAAGGTTATTCTAAGTTAATTTTTTGCCAAAATATTGTATTTAAATAATTTTTTTTTGTCATAATGT
This sequence comes from Trichonephila inaurata madagascariensis, assembly GCA_019973955.1. Classification (NCBI taxonomy): domain Eukaryota; kingdom Metazoa; phylum Arthropoda; class Arachnida; order Araneae; family Nephilidae; genus Trichonephila; species Trichonephila inaurata. Next base: position 809,317 of record BMAV01016922.1, read on the forward strand.
CCTTAAAACAATTTTATACATGTATTCTAATCTAAGTGACACAAAATATCATGAAAATTATACATTTATGCGCTTTTTAAAATCATGGTTCCGAACGTATTCGGATACCTTAAGGAGAAAAAAATCAGCAGCCATTAAGAAATCAATATTTAATCCCAAACCACGTTACATTGACAAATGCATATTCTACAATTCCCTCAAACAAACACATCCCGGCGAAATCAAATTTCAATTCTTGCTCAGTATGAAGCAGAAACCACACACAAGAGCTCTCACTGTCAATATTCTTAAAAACACTTCTTCCAAAACTTTCCTCTTGACCGCATCTTATCCATTGTTCATCATGTATTCTTTCCGACACTCGGGCCAGTTTCTTCTTCCATATTCTTTATAAACTGGTGATAGATCGCATCCACTTTGCTCTTAATACTATTTACTTCACGAGGAAGTGGTTTAAGTCACATGGAATAACAGGATGTGGTCCAAAAGCTAAGGATATCGCTAGACATTTGATTTTTAACACTTCGTAATGTCTTATACTGCAAGAGGTGTATATATGGCGAGATTGTTAACACACATAATATTTATCAATGTAAAGCTGTTATAAAGAAATTTTAATCTGGCTTTAGATGAAAATAAAGCTTATTAAGTGTCATATGGTTTTTGAATTTTTAGGAATATAATGTCAAGAAATGCTTTTTATATTGAACTCCATAAGCTAAAATATGTGTGTAGTCTAAATAAAAGCATTTAAAATACTATGAGTGAATGCCGGCTAGGTGACGTGGTTGGTTGGTCGCTGGAGTTTTTCACCTTAGGTTACGGGTTCGGCCCCGGCTCAAGTCGGTGGATTTTCATGATGCAGAAAATCCACATCCCAAGAGTGTCTGTTTGGTTTGGGTGCTCTCGGCAAAATGAAATCCTGGTACAGGTTCGCATCGTCAGAACAGCACGCGCTAACGGGAAGAATTTAAGCCTCCCCAGATTTAACAAGCGTCAGCCCCTCTACCAGGATCTTCTACAGTGGCACTAGGTTCAAACTCATGGTATGCCGGCAGTCCGTGACCATGACCAATAAGTTTTCGTGGTCAGGGGTATATCGCAGCAAACTCGCAAGTTTGAACTGTATAAAAATGACGAGGACATGTGGTGCAGAAAGAATGTTTGACGGTTTTGAGAGCCATGTATTGCTGCTTTATGAATATAATTTCTTTCATATTTATTGTATGATACACCGTACATGTTTTAACCAAAACTCAGTTCATTTCAGTGAACTACGAAAAATTCAATCGATAAAATTTTTAGTAATGCCAAAAACATTAAAAAAATATTTCAGCAACACCTTCATATTTTATCAAGTAATCTACAAGATAAGTTTTTCGTAACAAATAACTAAAGCACTTTCTTTCTAAAAATTTCGGGCATGTCTTTTAAAATTCTAGAAAGGATAAAATATATTGGTTCTAAAGGAAGAGAAATTTAAAGAACTCTTACAGAATTCAGGTGAATTTTTAATTTCAAAACATTTTATCATTGTGCGAGAATTTAAGGTGCTGGCGACTTCTTGCGAATTTCAACAAATTTCAGCAATTTCTAGTAAAATAGTTTCAAACATGTTGCCATAATTTGTAAAATGTTTGGCTATAATTTTCCGAATTAGGGTTAACATATAAGTACCAATTTAGCCGATATAACTAATTAAGCATGGAATTGATTATTTTTCCCTCGTAAATTTAAGCCTTTGAGAAAAGTTGAATTTTTAAATTAAAAATAAATAATAAATCTCCATTCATTAATAAAATAAAATAGCTAGTAACTAACACCCCTTTTTTAAATAAAAAATTCCATTTATTAAATAATCGTGTTTATTTTTAAAACTAACACTCGTTAAGTTGTAACTAGTCCTCTTTTCTTTTTTTTTCTTAAACTGTTAAAAACATAGTCAAAATATTAAATTTAAACCGATACCAATGAAATGATTTTGGAATATATTTAAAATACATAGTAGTATTCGTTATATATTTACATTGCAACACATACTGCTAAACTATTCATCAAACAACTAACATTTTGCAGACAACAATACTTATTCAGAGACAGAATCATAAAAGACCAATGAGATATCGCTGCTCGCAAACCAATTACTTTCACCAGATAATTACGAAATCCCGCTTTGCAAAAGAACAACTGTTTAATTCATCACTAGACCAAACAGCATCGCTAAAAACAATAGGATTGTAAAATATACTTTACCATTCTGTATTTACTATCATCATTCTTTGAAGCTTAACTGAACATCTGTTTAATTTATTAGCAGTTCAAATGGTATCGCCAAAAACAATGGAATGATAGAATATGTTCAACCATTTTGTAGAGATAGTAATTTCTCATTCAGAATTTAAAACTGCCACTTCTCTGTGGGTTACACTATTATAATTGGTCCTATAACCAATTTTTTAAATTTTGGGGGGTTAGATATCAAGTGATTTTTGTACCATTCCAGAAGTGTGCAATATACTGGGTTTCCAAAAAGAGTATGACTACACTTTTAAATATTAATTATAGATAGGTATTCACTTATGATTTTTTTTTATGTTCCAGAAAGAAAAAATACCAAAGTTTCGTTTACAATATTTTATTCCGTGATTCCAATGTGCACACTAAAAGTTACGAGCTAACAACAAGTCTAAACGAGATTTCTCCCCACATTCTGTGCAACGCAGAAGAATCAACATTCTGTAATTCGACTTTCCAATTCTTCAGGGATACAAATTGGAGATTGGTAAATAATGTTTTTCGCATATCTCTACAGGAAGTCCAATGCTGTTATGTCTAGGTATATGGGAGGCCACAGTATTGGACCTCTTTTCCGTCCATCACACTGGGGAAATTTTTCTCATTCCCAAACTTCAGTGTGATGAGGCCCCATTTACGCTGTTTTAGTGCTACAGATTTAAATTCGATAAACCCTGCTATATAACGTGCACTTATTCTCGTGGTACAGCCGTTTTGAAACGAGAATGTTGCAAAACGGGAACACTGCACCATCAAAAATTAATTAAAACTAAACAAAGATTTTCGCTTACGGTTCTTTATGAAACGTAAAAAACCGTAAGCGAAAATCTTTGTTTATTTTTAATTAATTTTTGAAAGTGCAGCCATACTTTTCCAGGATAGTATGGCTATCCCGTATGATAAATTAATATATTTTTTTTAAATACGGTGAGTTTTAATAATCTAAGACAGAAGTACTTTTAATTAAAAGAAGAAAAAAAAAACATCATCTTCACACAAATTTTCCACCAGTATGATAAAATTGGATCTAAAATTTATAAATGTCATTTTAAAAGGGTCTTGTTAAATTAGTAGTGAGATATGAAAGGATTTGGTAGAAATGACAAGGTGCGTTCAGAAAAATGACGTTTATATAAGAATTTATTAACTGTTTCCAGTTCTAATATTAGATAATGAATAACGGAAAGTGTACTTTTTACCTCAGGGGTACAGGAGTTTTAAAAACTAAGGTCTGCAAGACCCACTGACTCACACCACTTTATTGCAAAGTTTTGACAAAGTAGCTCTTTGGCAAGTCCAGACGCGTTTCCCAGATCTTTCCTGCGGTCGAAGTAGACCCCATTGCCGATTCCTACCTCATTTGTAGCAGAATTTATGGTCTTGCGCCCCTAACCGTGAGGATTCTTCATTCCGAAACGCACGGAAGAGCTAACCAAGTCCCCTTAAAATATCGGAAAGAGGATTTTCTTCCAAGACGAGAAAGAAAAAAAGGGGAAAAAAAGAAAGGGATTTTTTTTTCTTTCCTTTGTTCTTTACGGTTGAGTGGAAGGGATGTGGCCCTTCGAAATGATTAAAGAGGCTCCTGTCTTGGAAAAAGAAAAGAACGGTTTAATCTTATTGATAATGATCCGACAAACTCTTCATTTCTCGTTGTCTTCTTCTTGCTCGAAGAATATTAAGCGTCTTTTCCAGAGGTTTGGTTGAGCGAAAAATCATCAACTGACCCGTTCATTAAGAAAAGTGTTTGAAATGTCGGATGAAGTAAATGCCCTTTGAAGTTTAATTTCGTTAGCTTAGATTTGGTTCAGAGAATACAATTTTCTGTCTGGGAATCGGTGGATATATAAATATTTAAAAAAAAAAGGTAAGATTCAATTCGCTTTTTTTCCTTCTTAGGGAAAAACTTTTTTTAACGATACTCTTAATAATATCAAAGAATTGAAAGGTTAACTCATTTAAAAATTATCGACAGTCTTCATATGAGTAATCAAATTATCATTTGTTTTCAGTCTTTCAATATTATGGGTTTTATCAAAAGTATTTACTCCATCTTTTTAATTAGTTTTACTTTTTATCGATTGTGGCGCCATCTATAAAAATGTTAGTAAAAACAGGATTTTGAATGAAATCTTGTTAAAGCACAATTCCAGAAAATTTTTTTTCAGTTTGTGCATGCGTAATTTTGTGTACTGTATCATCAATATACCAGTTTAATCATTTAGATATAAACTCAGTTTAAAACTTCAATTTTAACTATTGTTTATTTTGAGTCGTTTAATACAAAGCTAAATCAAAAATATTTACTCCGTCTGTCTTATCAATTTTACCTCTCATCTATCATGGCGCCATCTATTGTAAAAAAAGTACAGAATTTACAATGATATCTCATTTCAACTCAATACCCGAAAATTTCTTTTACTCTTAAAGGGTTTATATAATTTTACGCACTGTACTACAATGCACAAGTTTAATTATGCAGAAAAAATCAAAATCAATTATTTCTGTTTAGAAATCTTTCCAATATGATGAACACATAGGAGCAGCAATTATTAAATTTAAATTCGGAAATACACGAATGTTGAATAAATGATCAAAAAAGATTTAAAATTTTAATCAGTTTTAGTAAGAATTATTAAATTTTCAATTAGAATTAGGAATATAAGCTGGATATAGAATGTATAATACACCTACCTTTATTATTGAAGGTAAATATGTCTTTCTAATCTTTTAGCAGAGGAAATTCTTTTCGCTCTCCTGTAATAAAAGAATATATTTAAATTATTAAGAATTAAATTAATTCATATAATAATAACGTACAGCATTTTGACAGAATAAAAATTCTGCTCAATAAATATCAGGTACAAATTTAATTTATTCGATTCAATATTAGTTTATATAATATTGATTCCTTATTAAATTTCTAAATGAAAGTTCTATTCAAAATAAACCTTTCAAAAAATGAATTTTAATTTCATTACGCATTTCATTTCACAGTAACCTAAACCTACTTAAATGCATACCGAATAAGCTGGTTAATTTTAAGTTTAGTTGGAAAATGTTCAAATACATCTAAATTTAGAAGCATTTTCAAAGCATAAGTATAATGTTTACAATTCATGATGTCGTTTCTAGGAAGTATATTTACTAATGCATTGACGTAATGTTAATTGAAGATTATTAGAGCCGGAATTTCTCGGAAGTTGTGTAATAGTTCATATGGGTGTATTTTGCAGAAAGTGTTTGTGTGGAAACCCCAAAACATCTCAGTTACTTTGAAAATATCAAACATTAAAGTAAAATTTAAAAAGAAATACTAATTATTCAATGAACAATGCATTACCAAGGCATTTGCCTTTATTGCAAATGTGGTAACGTGCCATAGATTCTTCATAATCCCTACAAAAGGGAATTTCGAGTGCCTCTTCCCTATCCAATGGAAAAAAATTCAAGCAGTTACGAAAGATGTAATTAATTATTTCGTATGGCACTGTGGCGACAATAATTTTTGTATCGATTTATTTTTATTCAAATCGATTACAATGTGTTACATTATCGTCTAATTTTATGCTTTCTTTTTATTTAGCTGTTGTTCTAAATGTTACGCGGTTTAAAGAAATATTCGAAATCTTTATTTGGAACTGTGAACAACATAGAACTCGAAATAAGAAGATATATAGGATGTCCGAAAAGTACGGCTACACTTTCAAAAATTAATTAAAAATTAGAAAAGAAAGATTTTTACTTAGGGTTTTTATTTTCCACAAAGAAAAGATTAAAGTTTATGTCAGATGAAATGCAAACTTTTTGGTACAATGTCCCCGTTTTGCAACAATCTCGTTTCAAAATGGCTTCACTGTAAGAACAAGCACAAGTTGTAGCATGATTTACAGATTTTAAATCTGCAACATATGTGCAGAGAAATGGGACACCATAACATTGGAGTTTAGAAGTGGGAAAAGATTCCTCGGGCGATGGATGGAAAGAGGAAGTCCAATAATGTGGCCACCTAGATCTCTAGACATAACACCTCTTAATGAAAAACATTGTATGCCAATTTTCTATTAGTGACTTTGATGAAATAAAAAGTCGAAATACAGTAGCCATTCAGATTGTTGATCTTGCCATGTTTCGTAGAGTGTTGTTAAAAATCTTGTATAAACTCGTTGTTCTGCTTAAAACTATCTGTGTGCCCATTGAAATCGCGCAATAAAGCATTGTAAGAAAACTTTGATATATTCTTTATGGAACAGAAAAAAAACAAGAACCGGAAGTCAATATTTTTTTTTGCTATTAATATTTGAAAGCGTAGTCATACTTTTCGGAAACCGGGTGCTACAACCAGAATTTACTCTCTATTCTAATACTAGTGTTTTTGCACTCAATAAAAAATTGTATTTCCATTATCAATTTATTGATTGTAATAATTCATTATTTACGTGACTTATCAATACACAATTAATTCATAATTTATTAAATATAAAGAAAAAATAACTTCTTAACAATTATGAAGTACTCAAAAGATATTCAATTCTCAAGAAATGTTTTTAAAACAACAACAACAACTCAAAAAAGAATTTTTAAGACCATTGAACTTCCTCGCATTCTTTGAGGTCCCAAACCCTCCTCGGTACGCCTCAGACGACTATGATATCATCCCCTTAACATACCCCAAAAATAACTTTTGGAAGGAGGGTAAGGAGGAGAGAAAAAAAAAGTCAGTCTGATTTCAACCCAACGATTCTTTGCAAAGATTTGGTATTCTCTCTTAAACTTAAACTTGCTGGAAAGGAATAAAGATTAAAAATAATGGCAAAAAAGAGGGGAGAGTGAAGAGAAGAGGAGAGGATAAAAATGACAAGGGGAAATAGTTTTTAGAGAACTCCCATCCTGTTTTTGGTTCATCCCGATCTAGGAACCGAAGGAAAAGGCAAGAGCGTGACTCCCTTTATCAGCCCCGTCTACCCCAATCCTATTTCCTGGTGGTTTCCCTGACATATCTGCCCCACTGCACATCCTGAACGAAAAAAAAAATGGCGAATTACGCAGATATGAATGAGGGAGGGGAAAAAATACATGTAAGTAAAGGATTCAGATGAAAAGGCATCGGCAGAGAGAGGATATTAGGAGAAGGGAAAAAAAAAAGTTCTTGCCACACGCAAAAAGTCTTGCAAATGTGACTTGGAGGGACAAAGCATTTTTTTGTGGGGAGATTATTACTCAGCATTAATATTTATTCTTTTGTATGATGGATTTCGCTGGAGGAATGGTTACACTGAGATAATTCTTAAGTTATTTTGGTGAAGGTGATGGTTATGCAAGTACACTGTCATTATTATTATAGTACGAGTGCTATATGCAGTAATTGACTGATTTTGGCAGAACATAAACTTAAGTAAAGATACTTTTTTTTCAAATAGAAATAGAAATCTATAATGCTACTATCATTTTCATATTAATGTCGCGGGAAAATGATGAAATTAGGAATCTCATCAAATCCCTAAGGGAGATGATCACTTGACGGTAGATGCTAAAATAACGTCTCTTCCAGGTGATTTCCCTTATAAAATGAAGGGATTTGAACCAATCCTTGAGCTGTTTCAGTGAAATGATGAAATAATATTGTCAAGAATTTATTAGTGTGTTTATTTAACAAATAGGATACATTATTAAACGAAGAAGTAAGTAATACAACAATAGTCAATGAAATACAAATTATTTATTCGAAACTAATTAACAAATAATTAGAAAATTAGGCTGGGATTGTTTGACGTATAACATCTTTTATCTCGGTTCCTTACGAACTAAAATATCAATCCTTATGCTAATCCTATGGTGGCATTTTTTTTTTAAAGATATGGGGTTGATATTTAGGGGATCCATAGTACTATCTGTATGGTTAGGAACTACAAGGACTCGAACCCCCAGGTGTACCCCCTCCCTTGTAAAGCATTTTGCCAATGTAAATCCTGACTTGTTCATTTCATCCTTTCACTGAAACAGTTCAGGTATTTGATAAAATCACTTACTTTCTTTAGGGAAATGACCTTGAAGACATCTACCGTCAAGTGACAATCTAATTTAGAGATTTGATGAAATTCCTAATTTCGACATTTCTCGGCGACATTATTACCAATGCATGTATAAGTGTACAGAACGCTTGGTATCGTTACCAGTCAATGAAAAAAATTACGTAAACAGGCGTTAAAGCGTTTTAATGTCATAAACGAACAATACATTAGGCTGTAACGGGTCTATCCGCGAATCTCCCACTAATCCTCTTGGATAAAATTATTCTTTTTAACTGTGAGTTCAGTTGAAAACCTTTCTCGGTAAAAAAAAGACGAGATTTAGGCAAATGAGTACTTCTATTTAAACTCTGGCATTAGAGTACGCGATGATGGTCGATGGTTGACAGTTGAGATTGAATTGGGAATAAGATTACCATCGGAGGTCGTACAGTTAAGCAAGATATCCAAAGAGTATACAAACGTAGGAGTCAAGAGCGCTCCAGTCTTTAGATAAGTACTTTTATTTATATGTTAGTTGAATTAAGCCTATGCGATAGCTCTTAAGGGTTGAATATTGAGTGCATTCCATCCGTTTATTTATGTTGGTTGATTAAGCAAAGAGTAGTAATAAAATTGTGTTAAAGTTACTATGGTTGATCTTTGCTCAGACCCCCGAACACTAACGTCCTCCGGGGCGTTACAAGGTAACATAGTATTGGTATTTATAAGTGTTAAAAATTTCTACTACAAATAATAATAGAAATATCCGAACATGCTCTGAAATACATACAGTTTGGGGATCGTTGGTCCTATGGAACGAGATTTATGCTACGCATGCAAACATAAAGATAGCAGCCACCTGGTATAGTGGTTAGTGACGCTTACTGCTGTGCCGTAGGGCCTGGGTTCGAATCCAGGAGAAGGCATGGATATTTGTAAATATAGAGTGCTTTTGCGGTAGGGGGTATTCTAAATAGCCGTCGAGTCAAGACCTCTCGTGGGATTGGTGAAAGGGGAAGAGAGGTGGGAGGCTCCTCATCTCTCCCAGGGTGTTCTTCCACAAAATCGGGGTGTAACTGACCCATATCGTACTGTCACCTGTATGGTGCTCAAAGCTACGGCTAACGACAGGAGTACGATTGAGCCATTAGCCATTATGAGTTTTGTGGGCCTCGACCTGGCCTTTGCCTCTGAGTTGGCATTAGCAACAACAACAACACAACGATAAAATAGGGTGAGGCAGTGCATATTGACATCACACTATAAGACAATGCCCAGGGCCAGTACCGACGAATTACGATTAAGAGACGATGTTGATATCTGAACTGACACCCCACTCTGTTAGCTTTCCCAACGAGAGAACTTTTAGTCAGGACGGATTGCTTTTGCACGGTGGGTCTTCAGTGGCACCGTGACTCGAACCCGCAACTTGATAAATGATAGACATGAGTGTGAGTGTTTATTAACGTCCCGCCTAAAATAACACAAAGACTATTGGTGACGAGGATGGCACCTGAGCCAGCACCTCTTTTATCTAATTTCTACACCATGCCAATGTGCAGACGTTAAGCCATCATGTCTACATGGCGGATCTTCAGTACCATCGAAACGCGAATCTTCAACTCGACAACGTCAGCCACGAGTTCGTGACCATGACCATGATCACTAGGCTACCACAGATAAAATTGGAGAGTGAGTGAGTGATTGAGTGAATATTATCGTTGCACTTTTTACTACTTGAGAGCTTTTGGTGACGGACCTTGTAGTTTTGAACCATGGTAAAATGAAGAGGACGACACCTGAGTTGGCACCCTCCTCTCCTAACTTGCGCACCACACCAATGAGAGGACGTTTGAGCTTCGACATATTTAACGTGCATCGCCCCCCTCCCTTCCCATACACGATGGGTCTCCAGCGGTACTAGGCCCTCACCTTCTTTAGGTGGGTACGGGTGTCACAATCCCGAGGTACCCTCTAGTGATCTTTTCCTTTTCCCAAGGGGTTTACTATCTTTGGTAAACACGGGTGTCACGACCCCGGGGTACCCCAGTGATCCTTCTCTATTTTCGACCCTCCATCTTGTCATCCAATTTTTCCTTTTCCCGTCCAGACCACAGACCTATGAATGTTTGGCGCAGTGTAGCCAAAACTGGCTCTTGCGCCATAAAACACCAAACTCATCATCATCATCACCAGCGGTACTAGGCTCGAACTCATGACACGCCAGCCACGAGTCCGTTATCTGATTTCTAGGCTACCGCGGAAACATGAAATTGGGGAAAGAAGCGGCAAGCTGTTATACACTAATTTATTTCAAACGGAGTCATTTTAAGATTTCCCGATTACAATATGTTTAATATTTTACTAACTATATTTTAATATCAAATGCATTTAGATGTCACGTATTAAATGAAATGTTACTCTAAGCTTAGGCAATTTCGATTTTTTAAAAATCCAATAAATTTAAATAAGTATTTTTTATTTATCACATAAGCAACTTTTGAAGGATTTATCTTTCTCTAAAAGTACTTCCTACAATATCAAAGTGTGTAAAAATAATACAGCAATATGAGTAAGATTTTTTTTTCCACATTTCAAAATATTTCAATGAATATTTTTTGTTATCGAAAATAAGAAAAGTAAAAAATTAAGAAGAAAATAGCTTTGCAGAAAAACGTACATACTTTAAGTCTATGTATGCCGATATGTATCAAAGGTAAATTACAGTACCTTATTATTTGCCCGGCATAAAGAATTTAAAAATTCATTTGAAATATTAAAGCACGAAAAATATATTAAACAATGCATATTCCCTTAAGCAAAACAAATAACTTCACAAAAAACACCGTTTATACAGCATGAGTGTTAACTTAATCACAGCACAAGGTAAGAAAGAATAAAAAGAAGTCATGAAGATGTAACAAATTCTAAAAATGAAATTAAGCAACAAATGAGGTCGTTTTCCCCTTCATCGCCCATGCGTGGTAAATCACGTTTTAAATTACTCTTTCCTCAATATATATATGTTCATTATATTTATTCACATAACAGAATTAAACAATTATACATATTAAACGCGATCGCAATAAACAATAAAAACGAAAACGATATTTTTAGAATTATTATCAATTGGATTTTAATCCAATATCTTCCTTAAAAAACATTTATGAACCGACATTTAAATTTTGCTAAAATAAATGTCTTTATTCCAGATATAGTTTTTTCCCCCCAGAATGAACATAAAATAAATAATGAATTTAAAAATATCTTATAGCGATTTAAAATTAAAAACGAAACACATCGAATTAAGTAAATTTATTCCGCAATAATGGTATTAAACTATTATACTTATTAAACGTGATCGCGCGCAGTAAAGAATAAAAATGTGAAAACGATATTTTTAGAACTATCAACAATTAAATTTTACCAAATATCTTCTAAAACATTTTTGAATTGACACTTAAATTTTGCCAAAATAAACGTCTTTATTCCAGATATAGTTTTCTTTTTTTCCAGAATGAACACATAAAATAAATAATGAATTTAAAAACACCTCATCGCGATTTAAAATTAAAAACGAAGCACAACGAATTTAAAACTATGAAACTATTCCCCCACGCCATTTCACGACTTCATTACTTAATCCTAAATAAGAATTTTAAGACTCAAAACATCACCTCCAAGAAAATCTTAGAGCGATATTTCTATCTTTTAAAAAGCATGGAGGCTTGTGAGAAAAGCAAAAACAAAAGGAAAACGCCAGCTGCTAGCAATCGATCCATTAGTACGGCTTACTAAGTTAAAAAATAAATAAAATCTAACATTCATTTCTAATACGGCCGAGCGACAGTGTATGAAATAAGAGTATCTTTTACGATTGTAATAAATCTCTCCTACAGATGTCGCTCGAGTCGAAAAATGACTGCTGGAACTGTAATTGCTCGCTTTTTATTAAAGTGAAGGCAATCTATGTTAAATTGATCAACAAGCTACCGGTAAAAAAATCGAATCGAAGGGGAAATATTTCATTACATTTTTACAGCTTATTAAATGGAAGGAAAAATAATTAAAAATAATAAAAAAAATGATATAATAAAGAAAGAGAGAGAAAGAGGAAAAGGGGGTAAAGTAGAATATGCAGAAACGCTGAGTTAAGGCTAAGATTATTAGTTTCTATTTTCTCTTTCATCGTCTTAAATAATATTTCTTAGGGAGCATTCTTTTTTTTTATTTATTTAAAAAGGACCACTCTCGATGTTCGATTTTTTCGGCATTCTTTTTTTTTCCTTTTAGAAAAAAGGACTGCCTTTTTCTATGGTTCACTGCAACTCAACATCGATGACGATAAATGACAAAAAAGGAACGTAAAAAATATTTGAAAAGAAGTGAAAAGGTTGAAAGGGAAGAAGAGGTGTTTGCCATGGTTGGCAATTTCTCCCCCCGTCCTCCCACCACATTCCCGACTTTCTATTCAGTTTTCTCATTTTCTCTTTTGAATTTTTTTTTTTATCCTTCACACTCTACTTTCATACTGTCGTTTATCTTTGTTAAAGACATTAGCTCCAAAATGGTTTGAAATTAAATGCCATTAGCGGTTCGTGCACACTTTCAACTATTGTCTGCAGAGTTTGTGACTGATTTTTCACGGGCAAGCCGTTTGCGATTGAGAGTTATTCGATTTGAAGGGGTGATATAAATATTGAAATTGACATTGATTTGTAGCAGTGGTCTTCAAACTGTGTTCCATGGAACCCTACGGTACCAGGAAGAATGCCAAGGGGGGCTCCATGAGTTAAAAATAATTGAAAAGTAAATCTGTGTGAAAATGGATTCGCGTTTCTTAAGGGCTGGATTTAAAATCCATTTCCTTGAACTGAACTGAATTCAGTGGCACAACAGCCCATGAGGGCCAAGGCCTTACGTGAATTTCTCAGCTTACGTCACCTTAGGCACTGGGCTGCATGTGTAGATGTTTTGGTCAAGTGGTCAGTCTGATGCGAAACCCCCAATGTTCGGTTACCATGCAAGCTTGGTACTCATTTATCAACCCACTGAAGGAATGAAAGGCTGAGTTGTCCGTGCCCATTCCGGGATTTGAACCCCGGAACAGTGACATAGAAGCGAGATATACTCCCCTGAGCTTCACTCGTTTCATTATTCCAATAAAAATCAGGATTTATTACTGATATAACAAGGACAAAGTGATTGAACTATCGACAGATTCTATATTAAAATGCAAATATGAATAATAAATTCTTAACTTTTGGTTAAAAATTTACTCGGAATAAATATCCTCTAAAATCTAACTTTCAGAAAAAACAGCACCTAAATTTTAGGTTAAAAATTCAAGCAGAATACACAGGATTTCTTCCACCGTTATAAACATTTTATATAATGCCATTTAAAACAGTGTATTTAAGTGACACATGTTTATGTGGTAACAAAAACAAAATATAAAAATTATTTAAGTGCAGAATATGAAATGTGACTGTAGATAATTTAAATTGACCAAACATATATCCCTGTTACTAATTATAATGCATGTGTGGGTGACACTTAGAGCATATATTAATATTATGAAGGAGTAAATTAAAATTAACAATATATAAAAAACTTAATAACAAATACAATATTCTTTAATTTTCTTAACATAAAGTACCTATATGTCGATCTATTTTAAATATCACTTTATCATGTATTCTCCTACAAGAAAGAGAGAATGGGGTTCCCTCAGAACAACTCCCAATAACGTTCTTAACGGAGATCTCTGACTTAACAAAAGAAACATGCTTGCAAAATTTATAGTTTAAGGAAAAGAGAATTTATATTTAAAGTTTTACTTATCTTTAAATTGATTAAAATATCCCAAATTGTATCCGTTTATGTTTACTTGATAATAGTTAAATAACTGTAAATCGTATAATTTTTTTTAATACAACTCATTTTTAAGATATGAATTTCTATATACGTACTATATGTATTTATTATATTTTTTCTTATATAAAAAAGTCTATTTTTACGATTAGCATAACAAAATAATGTACTTATTTATTATCACAACAATCACCAACTCTATTAATAACTCGCCAAGTTGGCAACCCCGATTTCATATGTATCGTACGCGCTTATTTGGCAACCAGGCTCCGTTTTATATAATGTCACTGTTGCGATAATACGTAAGTACCCAAAATAATATTTAGCAAAAGCAAAACAAATTTAATAAAGAAAAATCTTCTATTTTTTAATTATTTATATTTAGCTTCCTTAATTAATGAAACTGATAATTTAGAATTTCGTGTATTCTAAAACTCTAACAACTATACTACATCAAGATATTTTTCTCTCATTGTTTGTTCCTTTTTAAACTCCAAACAACCTTGCACAAACAGGCATTTATAATCAAGACAAATCAGCGCTTTATTTTCACAGAGACACAAACAAATACCTTAATGATATCTCAACTAAAAACCAGTTGCAAGAGACACATGCTAATATTTAAGATCAAAAACAAAAAGACCCTCTTACGATATAATTAAAGTAATAAAGACCCAAGCTTTGAAATATGACAGAGCCGAGAAAACAAGTTAAACTAGAATATGCAACGAACTGTTAAAACGACCAACAAAAAAAGCAAGACACACAATTCAACGAACTTTTGTATGTCGCTTATTTCGAAAAGAAACATAAGAGATTACTCTAGTAAAACCGGATTTCATCTGATAAGGGAAAAATTATTCAATATTTATTAAAATTAACAGGTATCTTATACCATCACAGGGATTTTGAAGGAGTGAGTCATGGTAAGAGTTCAAGGGTAATGTGGATTTACATGTTATTTATTCAGATAATTATAGGAAACGGCGTGAAAAATTTATCGGATACAAATATACAAGCATTTATTAGGGGTCAATATCTAGTTCGTATATTAGAAAACAAATTGCACAAAAATATTTTACAGTAGCTTTGAGATATAAGTTTTAATGATCACCCAGAACGTTCTTTTTTAAACTATTACATAAAGCTCTTCAGAGATTTGTACATTTTTATCAATGATTTAAAAATCCATTGATCCATTTGTATTAAGAAGATATATTTTAAATGATTTTATTTGAATATTTTACGCTTTGAATAAATCAGTGTTTATTTAAGAGTCTTTCAGTGATATTTAGATATTTCAGAATGATTTTCAAGTAGAAAATTTGAGATGTATTTTGATAACTCGTGTCCATTTTAGAAGACGAGAAAAGACATTCATGCACATGTTGTCTGAAAGATTTCCGTACCATTCTTTATCAAGCCTTATGAAAATATTAGCAGAAAATTGAATTTGTGCTGACATTCTTTGACTACAAAACTACCATTATTATCAATTATTGATTACCATTATTATCAATCGTATGAACGGAGATTCAGCTGAGACAAAAGTAATCGGGATTAATTTGAGCCAAATGATATTAAAACTTCATTAAAAGTAATTACAGTAGTTATTAATCATGAGTCAAAAGTAATCCAAGATAGAGTTCTAAGAAAATACTACAAAAGTAGTCTTAATATACATTAGAATAATTCTGAAGCCTTTCCCCTTTTCCTTTGGGGCGAACATAAGACAACTCATAATTTAAACGTAGGCCCCACTTGTTTTACACAAATTTCAATTTATTCGCAAAATTCACTTTTTTTTCACAAAATTGTCTTATTTTTCATAAAATTCCTCTTTTTAAAAAATTTACTTATTTTTCACAATACAATAATGGCTCTAACAAGAGAATAAACAAAACAATTTAGATAGGGAAACAATTGTCGTTGCCCACACCTTTTTCATTTCCTACTATTAGCTTACACTCTGCATATATCTTGTTCAAATTTTCAATCCTTAATAAAATGCATTTTAAAGCTCTCAATTGAGCTGAAATTTAATATACACGATTATTTTGAATGACAATACAGTAATTTAATTATAATTAAAAAAAATTCAATTGATTAAAACTAATTATTAAAGAATTACAATTACAGCCACTTTGGCATCATTTTTGGCGACTTAGAGACCATTTTGGCACCATTTTTGGTGACTTGGGATAAAAGTTTAAAAGGCTTTTTTCTCACATTTAAAGCGCTCATTTGAGCTGAAATTTTCTATACACGACTGTTTTGGGTGACAATACGATAATTATAATTAATTAAAATTAACTAACTGAAACTAATTATTAAAAAAATTACAGATACAGCCACTTTGGCTTTGTTTTTAGAGACTTGGGTCAAAACTTTAAAAGATTTTTTTTCTCATGTTTTAAAGCATTCAGTTGGACCGAAATTTTATATACACGATTGCTTTTCGGGGGGGGAGGGACATAGCGATACTTTAATGATAATTAATAAAAACTAATTGCCACTTAATATTGTGATTCTGTCATATGTATATGCATATTTACATGAATTTTAATTATTTAATAAAAAGTAACCAAAATACAATTTTTCTTTGTTGATCTAAGTATGAATTGACTCAATTTTTTTTATATTACTTATATGTACAGAACACTAAATACGCGTTTTAATATTTTACTAAAACCAAATTCTATTTCTTTCACACAATAATATACTAATCCATTACTAAAATTTGAGCTAACTTTCGTCGGTTCCGAAATCAATACTCAACCTAAATGACCCATAAAGAGACTCTTAAAATGCCTTTTGTAAATACATCCCAAAGGACAAACTAGCAAAAAAAAAAAATACACATAATTAATCACAGCCAAATACCAAGATTGTTGCTATACACAAAACTTTACAATAAAACACAAAATTAACTATTACCGACGGCACATTAACCCCCTCCTTCAACAAGAAGCCACAAAATAAGACATTAAAGGCCTTTTACTATCACAGCATATTTCAAACCAAAAACAACGAAAACCTCACATTTTTTTTGCTACATTATCAGTTCAAAACGGGCAGCATCTGTATAGTGAGTGCTCTCTTCGGCATCAAGGCATAATTAATATAGGCACAAAATTAATAATCGCCCAGAGACTCAGAAGACTGTTAATGCCCTATATCTTTGCGTAAAGATGGCACCGTTGACTAATGAAGCCACAATGCCATTAATCTTAACACAGGCCTTGGGAAGAGATAGATAGAGACGAGAAAGAGAAGGTTTCTTTTCAAGTCTTTAAGCTTGATTAATAATTTTTCCTTCGAATATTTCATACTGTTCGATTTTGGAGGGGTATGCATACCTGCTTGCATTGAAGTTTCGGAAAGGAAAATAATAATGGAGTGCCTTTTTTTATTGTTTAAATAAAAAGATATTTACAGACTTAACGTTCAAAAGGAGTGTAGCGCTGGTATGTGGAAGTGGTTATTGGTCAGGTGTTGAAAATATTAATACATCCAAAATATCTTGCGAACAAATTTATCATGGGTAGGAGGGATAATGGAAAAGACCAATGCTTCAGTTTGAGATCTTGGTTTGTATTATCTTTCTTCAGTTTTATTTTGAATATTTAAATATAGCTAAAATTTTGTTTATGGGGTTTCAGGAGCAGTAGCGCACACAAGGGGGGTGTCCTAGGGGTCCGGACACCCCCATAGCCCTTGATTTTTTTTCGATTGGTTATAATCTTATGTATATAATACGCAAAATTTAATTATGTATTTGTTATTAACAATTAATTTTATCAATTAATGCTAATTATTTATTCAATAATTAATTGTGTATTGTTTTTGTTCCCGAAAATTGACAAAATCAAAAGAATATGTTGGGCAGCGTATTGGAGCGTGATACCAAAATGGTGGACTTTCGACCCTGGACCCCTGTAGAAAAATTTTTGTGTGCGCTTACTGTTCAGGAGTGTTAACTTTGACTCGAGAGCTGAAAATATAAGCAATTTTCGATCAGATGCAATTTTTTTTAGGTGAAAATTAAATAGCATTTCTTATAAAGGAATAAGGCTACAAAAAAGTGTAAAATGTTAAAAATATAATCATAATTTTAAAAATTATAAGCATATGAAAATAAGAAACATTTCTGTAAGAAATATTAATTTAGTCTTACGTTGCGCAGGATATTTTCGAAAACATTAGCTCTAATTGCTAGAAATAAGTATATTTATAAAGTTAAATGTTTCCTTATTATGCTGTAGCATTTTTATATAAATAGAATAATAAATAATAATTTTAAAAAATAAAATAATAAAATTTTAAATATTTTTTAAATTTAATATTTTTTTTTAAATTTTTGAAATAAAAGATATATAATATTAAAATTAGGCAGGGCTTAAAGAGTATGATACAGAGTATGGCAGATGAAAGGACCCCACAATTTGTTAGGGTTACACGTGCGGATATGAACGGCTTTAAAGAAGACGATCTTGCAGCTGCTTGGCGGAAAAAGTTACAACTCACTAAAGAAAACTTTACTTCGGTACTTTATATATACAGAATGAGATTAAGATTTCTATGGATTTCAATGACAAATTAACAAAATAGTTTTTTTAAAGATAATCTAATAATATATTTATATAGCTCAGAATGAAAAATAATTTCTATCATTTATACATAACGCTTATTTTTAAATATCAAAGTACACTAATTTTTGAAAATACTATAAAATTCAAGAATTAAAAGAAAAAAAAAATCAGCAAAAATTTATTGTCTAAATTTAGCTTTGCTTATCAGCAACAACTGAAATAGAACGTAAATAAATGTTAATTCTATATTTGTATAACTTAAATTAAGAATGAATTTTTGTTCATAGAACAAAAATGATTCAACAGATTAATGCATGATAAGAACAGTGCTTAACTTCTTAGATAATAAAGATGTGTAGATTATAAGGAAAAAAACCTGTCTAGAGAAAGTAAAAATACATGCTCAACTAAAACTAATTTCCCAGAATATTTACTTATATGACTGAAAACATTAAGCGAAAATTAAAAATCTAGCTCAAATAGCGAAAAGCGGAACTTATGAAATATTAATTTTTTTAATTCTTTTTTTTTAAGTACAACATTTAAAATATGAATGGAATATCCAACAAAAGAGCCTTTTTTTATGAATAAACTCCCCCAAACTTTCTAAATCAAATATAAAATGCGAAAAGGAAAAAAAAAAGGATTTACTAAAGCACCATTTCAGATAACAAATAAAGGTCTTAAAATTTTTATTTGATATGGATAAAAAGTATTGCAATCCCTAATAGCTACTAAAAAATGGGGGGAGGAATAAGTAAAAAAAAAAAAAGAAAGAATTCTTTTAACCCCCCCCCCCCCTTCCTTCCTATTGTATGATCACAATGACATTGAATTGTATAGTCTTGAAACTATGTATAAACCTCCCATCTTTCAAAAAAAAGAAGAAAAAGAAAAAACTAAAATTGAATAATGTGATATTAACATTTTACTTACTGTTTGAGTTGTTAAAAAAAAGAATTTTTAATATCGCAACGAGAAATTTTCGTAATTCTGCTACAGGCTAATAAAAACGCATGTAATAATACTGATTCGTAAAATAAAAAAAAAGATGAAAATAAATGTAATCGAAACCGTAATCGTGGAAGCATTTCCGCCATTTTTTTTTTATCATTCTATCTGAAAGCGTTTCGGTAAGAGAAATCCTACACCCTGCTCCGCTACTATGCAGAAATGTATTTTAAAATGAAAAAATAAAAAGGGGTTTCTGGAGTATTCTAAGGAACGAACAGAAGATATGAAATAGAACTTTTGGTAAAATTAAAATTCAAGATATGATAGGTTCTTTTGGAACGCTGACGGACGGGTTTTTTTCATCATCTCTAAATCTCGCTTTTTATTCAATTGATTCAATAGAAAAGAGATTGGAAAATTGCATTGGAGTAGTTTTGCAGTCCCTGCGGTAAAAACACTTAAGATTCTTTTTAACAATTGCTGTCATGCGAGACGTTTGGTGTCGAATGCTTGTGTATAAGTAATTTCATAACGAAATTCTTACCGCTGTTTTATAAGATTGCATTTTGAATTTGTAAAAATTTAGTTATAATAAAGTTAATCGACTTTATCTATATCTTATCTTTATCTTATATGCTTCGGAAATAAGTTTAATATATGATTTTTTTTTGTAGCACATGATTTTTTAATTTTATCTAAATATTAAGCTTTAAGAATTGGAATACTTATTAATACATAGTATTTATAAATATTATAGTAATATGATGGCATTTATGTTTAAAATAAATTTATTTGAAAGCATATTTTTTTAATTCACCAAATAACAAACAGTAGAATTTGAAAATTGAAAAAAAAATGTAAATTATTTTATACTCTGTTAACTTCACCACCGAAGCTACATGCGACCAGAAAGATCGTTTGCAGTCTGAAAAAGATTCTTTCAATGATAGTAAGTGAAAAGGAGTATCTCGGCAACAGATATGATAAAACAGATAAAATTGTGATTATGGAAATTTAAATAGCTGTGTTAATCTGTGTGATTTTGAAACCTGAGCTCTTGTGGGCTGGTAGTGGTGCGAACTCATGAACTATCAGCGTTTCAGATTAAATTACAAATCCCTTCAAAAAGCCCACCTTTTGATTGCGAAAACCTTTTCGGTATTTGAAAGACTAACGACCACGTAACAATATATAGAAACAGAAATGTAAGAAACATTACTTTTTAAAAAACTGTTTAGGATTCATTTTCAACATATATCCAATGGCAGCAAATTAAAAAACAACAAAAAAATTAATAAAAACAAGACACAATTTATAATTTTATAAATGAAAAAAACCTTTTAAATCTGTCTAAATTCCTACTCTCATGTTTTAAAAAGAAATAAATAGAGCCTCAAAAAATAATAATGATTAGTACATGAAAATTCTATTTAACAATATTTATAAGAATTAACAATATGGGCCTAAGCACATAACTTTCACATAACAATTTTTTCATAAACTTATTCGTATTTTTATACTTCTCCTTTTACCCCAAACCCTTTAAATTAATCCAATACCTATTGCTAATAATTTAACCAGCTTTACATAAAAAGAATTATTTGTTTTTAGAAAAAATATATATAATATTTTCATGTAATACTAATACTAAAATTCTAAGATTCCAGTTAATTTATATATATATTTGCTGATTATCAAGCATGCACATTTTTCACGCCATTTATATATATTTTCTAATGAACTCGAAAATTTAAATAAGCTTTTAAAAAGAAAATCTTAAAAAGCACTCCGATTTTAATTAAAAATTATCAATAAATATCTCTTTATAAGTTACAAAGACTATCTTTTTTTCGTATTAGTGCATGCATACCTACGATTAATTATTTTCACCCAGAGAACATAAACACTCATTATACCATCTAATACACAACACCCTATTCGTAACTTAAACGAGGTTTAAAATTTCACGGTCTGTAACCAGTAGCACACGTGAACCTTCCAAAATGCGACGTTATAAATATATATATAAATAATCCACAGATATATACAAATAGTTATAAAACCTAAGTATAACTAGTCGAGATGAACTATAGAAATATTAGCTTCTGTAGTACAACAAACTCCTGGCCTTAAGAACCAAGATTGCAGGTTTAAACAAAGTTTTAGGGCTAGCCAACCTTCCCCTGTAATTTGCCTATACTACTGAGCCAAAGGGGAAGGAATAATATTAGAAGAAATTTAAATATTACAAATAAAACACACTCTACTATTAAAATATAATGATAAAATTATAGCCTATTAGTATTTACTATTATAGATTTAAAGTAGATGGTATATATATACATATATGTGGGAATCCAACCGAAATCTTCCAAAAAGATTGGATTCTTCAGATGGCGGGGTTTTTATGGCGTGGTGTCTAGGGGTTTTTAGGGTGTGTTAGTTAATTTTGAAATAAAGTAGACAACATAGTTCAAGAAAGAAACTAGTTGAAAACTAAACAATTTATTAAGAATTATAGGGGAGTATTTACATGGGGAATATTTCAAAAGAATAGGAAAGTTAGATAAACATATTTCGGAAGAATAGGGAAGTTAGATCACATTACTTTAAGGGAGGCAATTGAGATTAAATGGAATTCATTATGGTGCTATTAAGACTTACCGCCTGGCGCGGACGAATGATAGAACTCGTTATGGTACTATTAAGATTTACCGCCTGGCGCGGACGAAAATGCGCTGACGCGCGAAACACGACTTCTCTCGACGAAGGTTAGTGGGCCTCTGGCGAAAAAGGTTCATGTCGGCGTTTTTAAAAAGGACGCTAGATGGCGTTGATGTGGAATACTGTTTTGATTAGAATTGCCGACCTCGGTAAATGTGATATGATCTAACTTCTTACAAATGGAATATCCTACATATATATATATAATTCTTTCAAAGAAATTCTTCAAAGCGAATTCCTTCAAAATCAACACAACATAACAAAAATATACCTGAATTAAAATGAAATATTTCATGTTTATCCAAATACCGATATGCATTTTTCTATCGAATTCTAATATTTTTCGCTACACTCTTGTAGAAAAATGCTACAATAAAAAATTTCTGTAATACCAAAACTGATAAAAAAAATGTGCAAATAAATAGCTACGCACACATGCACAAAAGGAGGACCACACACACACATAAAAAAAACATAATCAAAAGTTGCGTGCTACAGAGCAAAGCCAAACTGCTTTCGTCACTGGATCCCCACATTCTGCAAAGTGAAATGATTTCAGATTTTCGGCTTTTGAACTTCCGTCGGAGATTGCCTCATTAATTAAGTACTTGCCTTCTGCAGATGGATCGGATATGGCCGCAGTCGTCCCCAGAAAACGACCTCGGACACGCCAATTTGGAATTAGCAGCCTCAAGAAGAATGGGGACTGACCTTCAGCTAAGAGCTTTTCCAAGATTCTAATGGGTGACCCAGTTAATAGAGGCAGGGCTGGAGGTTTCCCCATGCGAAAACTAATCGGTCCCGGTGCGTATACGAATAATGAGAGTAGATATATGTTCTGTACCAATCCATTGGTAAATTTGGGTTTATATCCCTTAGATTTGATTTTGGATCTTTCCTAGTTGATTGTTTTGAGATATTGGCAATTTCATTAACAAAACAAGTATTGGTAAATATAGAATGTGACTATTATTGGTGGTAATGCTTCAGTCTTGTAAATGACAGCCTACAATGAAGATAGATAGGTTTTGTGTATTTATAATTGTGTTTCATTCGTTAAAGAATTTCAGTTGCCAGATTCAGAGTCTGTAAGAGAATTGGTCTAGAACATTTGCGGGTTGATATGTTAATCATTTTGATTAATTAAGAATCAAAAAAGCATTCATGCAAAGATATTGATGAATGTATCAAAGGGTAATGCTAGCAGACTGTTATGAGATACTAGTGATTTCGTTAACAACAACAACAAGAAAGAAAGAAAACTGTATTGGTAAATAGAGAGAGAGTGGATATTACTGGTGGTAATGCTTTAATCCTGAAAGTGACAACCACAGCAATGAAGATGGATAGGTGTTGAGTATCTGTAACTGTGTTATTAGTTAAAGAATTTAGATTATCAGATATATAGAGAATCTGTAAGAATTGGTCTAGAATAGCAGTGGGTTGTTATTTTAATCCTTTTGAACTTTCTAGATTTAGAGAAGCATCGAACCAAAGTTGTTGATGGATGTATTAATGAGGATTCTTGAATTTCATTATGTAAAATATGGATTAGTCAGGTACACATATCAATGTAAATAGTCTTTTTCACTTCGACTTTGTATGTGCAGGTGTCATATTTGAAGGAGTTTGGTTTACTCGAGTTTTCATCAAGAACTTGATTGTGAACACTGACAGCTTCGTCATTTGGAGATTTTAGCGGTTAAAAGTGATTGTGAAAATCAGAAAAAAGTTATGGATAAGTAGAGAAAGAGTAAATACCAATTATGGTAAAAATTACTTTGCAGAAAATGCGGAACAGTTTCTGTTGTTGGAAACTTTAACACAATGTTTTCAATATACTACGATTTTTTGTATGAAACATAATTAGTGTGATGAAAAAATATCACTGAATCAATATTTTGTATTTATGGATGTGGAAAACCTGTAGATACATTTCAATTGACATCACTAAGTTTGGAGATCTACCTTTATTGAATCTTAGTCATAAAATTGCTGAATTGATTCGAATAAATGTTGAACAATCATTCAATTTCCATCAATCAATCAATCAATGTCAATTGACCAAATACCAAATTGATAAAGAAACACTTGTCAAATTTTGTACTTGTTGAATTTCTTTAAATTATGTATTTATGCAACAAAAATGAGATTAAACACTAAAAACTTCAAGTATTTACAGAAAATTGGAAATCAGCAAGACAAAAGTTACAGTTACATTAAATTGCACTTCAAAAATAGTAAAAAGCAAATGCTATAACTAAAAATTATCAAAGCAGGACAACTAAACAAAAACCATTTGTGTCCATGAACTAAAAAAAAGTACTACTACAAAGAGTGTTCTAAAGAATGTCACAGCCTCGACTTCGACAATCTAAATTTTATACAGAATCAGTGAAAATCGATCGGTACCCATAAAGATTGCCACTCGTACGTCGAGTCACTTAAAAATCACTAAAAAAGTACCTCTGCGACGTGAAGAAACTTATAAATAAGTCATAGCGGCCCAATAACGAGCCTAAAGAGCATCTAGTTTGGGCGGATGAAAAATGAAATACGAGCTTGAAGTTCGAACCCTATATCAGGCCAATTTGAAGAAGGGGGACGAGATATAGATGTCGGATGCTGAACTTGAGAGCTGACGCCATCTTTGGCCACGATAAACTTCATTGTCATCTTCAAGTTCAAAAAGTTGTGGCGAATCAGTTGTTCTTTGATCTTTTACTCTTTTTTTATTTTTCGAGTAACCGCTTTGTTGTTGAAAGACTTCGATATTATGAAACATCATCAAATGACATCTTAGCTGAAACTTTAGGTGTCATTTGATGATCAAATCAAAACCGCCCCAAAGATTTGAAGGCGTAATTAATTCAAACTGTCGTTATTCTCGTGGTTCGAAATGGTAATTGATGACGGATTTCATTTAACATGAAAGGAACAATATTCATTAACATTAACAAAGATCTTTGGTTCATAGAATCTCGATACAAACCTCTCCATTCTATAAACCAGTTTGCCACGGTGTGAGTGATAGAA
Organism: Trichonephila inaurata madagascariensis; assembly: GCA_019973955.1. NCBI lineage: Eukaryota > Metazoa > Arthropoda > Arachnida > Araneae > Nephilidae > Trichonephila > Trichonephila inaurata. The sequence goes on from BMAV01016922.1 coordinate 834,800, forward strand.
TAGGGAATAATATAGATCAATTGCGGATTTATATTTACTAAGAGACTTGCATAGATATTATCTGTAATAAATCAACAATAGCTTTGCTATTATAGTTATGTAATAATTCCCGAACGAAAATGAAAAGAAACTGACTAGATTCAATACCTGAAAATACGTGGCTCAATGAATTTCCATTGAGTCTCTATAAATCTCCACATTCACCCCTACATAACTATTCAATCCAACCCAATCCATTAAATTGAAGAGTGTCCTTACATCAGTAACCATTATATAACCATTTGTACACCACATTAGTTCAGAACAAACATTTATTAACTTAGTACTATGTGTGGAATGCAATTAATTCCGCCCGTTTCTAAATGAACTATCTAGGGCATCTACTTAACCAGAAAAACCAGATGAAATGCATCAAAAATATAACAAAGATAACTATATTCTGTGACATAAAGCATATAACCACACACATTGTCTCTCATATTAAGTATAGTTAGAATTTTACAAAACTGGGAATGAATGCTTGAAGCAGGTGGGTAAAGAATTGTGAATCATAAATAGTATTAGATATTGCATAAGTTATGAAAAGATTTCTATAAATGCTGCAACTGCTTATATAAATATAAAGCGTAGTAAGAATACTCTTCACGAAACATTAATTTAAAGACAAAACATTCCACCTTGTTTTCAGTGTACTAAGTATTTTAACATGCAATATATAAAAATATTCCATCAAATTTATTTCCTTAGAAAAAAGAATAATCGATTCTATGGAAAATATATTGAGAAGAAAATATATTATGAACTCTTTTTATGTTTTCCTTTTAATTACTAAAAGTAAAATATAAATATATAAAGAGAAATACAAAATGGTTTTATTAAAATAAATTTATAATATTTTTAAAAATTATTTTTACTATAACCATACAAAATTTGAGAGTGATATTGAACACAACTATGTAGACATTCATTATACATGTGGGAGAAATGAAATGGTCACTTCCAAATTCTCTTTTGCCAGCGTAATGCATATCTATGAGAAGTATTAAATGTATGGAAAATTATTCGAAAGATAGTACGTATTTTCTGTACTTTGATTCTATATTCTCTTTCTGTTTTCTGACCTCTGTATTTCTGGACTTGTGGAAGACCTCAAAACATTTCTAGTTCAGTGCAACAATACCAGTTTTGTTTAAAATGTTTTTTTCATTATTAAATATTTTGCTCGCGACGCAAAAGACACGGATTTTTGTTTCTACACTAAAATTATATTTACCATGACATAGTAACCTTTTAACTTCCAAATTAGATCTGGTGAGGTTGTAAAATGTAGTGTCAGAATGACACTTTTTTTTAAAAAAAAAAAGTTCTGTGTATTAGGTCATCGGTCAAAATTAAAGATGTCATTGTTTAAAAGTTAAAATAATTTGCCAATAAGTTTATAATGTTTCTTATACAGTAGTACACGCTTTATATTAACTATTACATATCCCCGTAGGCAAATATTTCTGTTTAATTATTCGGTTTAGTCTTAGAAACAGCAAAAATACATGGAATTTAACCCAGAAGACATGAATTGTCTCTGAAATAAATAATTTTTTTTTACACAGATGTGTAGTAAAAAGAACAATTTTTGATTATGAAATACACCAAAATGATGTATAAATATGTTTTTCCAATAACTTAAGAATATTTCTGAACAAAACTTCATCAAAAAGTCAAGTGTAACACGGAAAATTGAGCGCATAAAATATGAACCTCAAGTACAAAGACAAGTTTCAGCAATTTTAACTTAAAGTGATCCTGTCTCCAAATAAAATATTCTTTATGAGACACACAACTTAACATACTCGATTTGAATTTTATTGTATTTTATGTTGCAAAGTGTCCCCAAGAACAATGATATACTCCAAGAAAATGTCCCTATTTGTTTGAAATATGGATTTACTATTACCATGAAAAGTGCATTTGCTCAAATATGATAAATATATATTTCTTGAGGTGTCGTTGTTGCTAAAACGTTGAAAACTGTGTAATGGCGTATCAAAGAAGAGTCATGTGGTTCGTATTCATAAAATGTGGTTTCGTAGAAAAAATGTTTTCTAAGAAATTCAATAACGATTAATATAAAGCATTAGACTATTGTTGTGAAGAGACAAAGAAAATATATTTAGTTTCACTGGAAAGCAAAGGGCAATAAAAAAAAAATGACGGTTTTTTTTTGGAATAAAGAAACTTTTGTGATAATTAGAGGATAAAATGTGCTAACATCTTCCATTTTTCTTTCACATTCAGGAAATTTCCAAAAATTATTCTTTAATAAAGTGTTCATGCGATTCTCCAGAAATTTTAAAATAATGCTTTTAATTATTAATTAGTCAAAATGTTGATTTATTAATGAGTATTTTTATGTATTTCTCAATTTTTTTTATACATGGAAATCTAAAATCGGTAATAATATTCTTCATGTAAACAAAGAGTGTAAAGAAAATTTGAAATTTGTCATTTTTCCCCCCCTAAAAATCATAGAGTTTATTAATATTCAATAAACATAAGTATAAATGACGATTCAATGGGAATTGAACATTTTACTACGACAGTCTTTATCTTGTTGCTGTCGTGAAATGGATTGATGAAGGAATAATTTAATATTTTAAATCCGTATTTTAATGTACACATACAATACGAAACACAACACAAACAAGAAAATAGACGAACGCGTTCTTTTTTCGTTCCAGGGATCTCAGCTTTTATAGCTTCCTCAACCGAGCCTTTAGAATCATATTACATCCTTTAATGAATATTGTGACTGGTCAGAACAATTGGAAGATGCAATATTGCATCATCTTATTTTGAAAACTGCGAACACGGAAGTTGTGGTTAAAAAGATATTTTCCGTTAGGAGGGTAAGCTAAAAAAGTTAACTATCAGGCAAAGTCTTGGAGGGCTCAAGACCATCATAAATTAAATAAAAGCCCTTGATAAAAAAATCAAATGGTTAATTATTACACATATGTTCAACATTAAAGTTTATATGTATAAATATAATACGCAAGTATAATCAAGGAAAATAAAACATAATTTGAAGATTTATTTCCGTGAACAAAACAATAATACTTAATTGCGGGGGAAAAAGAACTATAAAAGAATGAAAAGCCTAAAATAAAAGTTATAATATATTTTCTGTGAAGACTATCTAGTTAAACATAAGTCAACTAAAAAAAAATATTAAAATGAATTGCACCAATGTATCCTTTTTTCTCTACATAAAACAAGCTACAATATAAAGTATCTTACGGTATGATAACAAAAGCATTCCTTCTCATCATATTAATAAAATATTAATTGAGATAATAATATACATGATAAGTGGTTGGAATAATTATCTGGATGCAGTCATAAATTATGGAACAGCTTCAGTTAAAAGATTTCTTTTTGCACCTGCTTACAGGTAATCAGTGCATGATCTTGGAAAGAATAAATAGAAAAATATGAGTTAGTAAATTAACCTTTAATGTGCATGTGTTGAATGTATAAAACTATAATAAAAATGATTTCGCGAGACGATGAGTGTGGATGAATCATTTTTCACTGTAGAGGAATTCTAACAGTGTAAAAATGAGATGATATATTAATTGCCGAGAAAACACTGAATAATTGAACCGCGAAAGAATGTGTGAAAAACAATAGCCAAGAAAATTTATATTTATATTTTGAAAAAATATTAATGTGAGCGCGGTTATATATATATATAGTGTTTACGCATGGTAAGTAGTATGGTTGAAAAGAGGAAAAATGTGTTCATATTACCATAACTGTCTGCTAGATTAATATATCAGTTATAATGTTTTACGCTCGTTTCGTTTCATTACTATTCTAATTAATTATAATTAATAATTAGCACATTAACTTAACTATAAGGTAATCTAATAAGCAATATTCATTGATTATACATTAGAATACACAATCGACAATTCAAACAATGATAACCCTAAGTCTTTGTCGTAAAATATTTGAATGTAGGTAATTTAAATATCAAAGTAATTTTAAACTTAATGGGTGGGCAATAATTGTTTTAATTAAATCCATAAGGTTGATTTAGGTAATTTCCGACTGCCAGCGTGGGTGATCTTTCAGTTTGGTATTTAAAACAAGTGTACTAAACTAAGATGAAATAAAGTATGCTAATATATTTTATTGTTTGGTGAATATTAAATATTTTATCAATAAACGTATCATTATGTGATAAGTAACTGAATACTTTCGAGCATTTGAATATTTGGTATATAGGTATTATAGCATCTATCACTTTCACCACATAAAAAGATATCGCCAAATGCTGGCATCATTACTATTGTTTTCATAATGCATGGAAATGATTTACCACTATTGGTAACTTATCGCATCATTTGGCGTCTCCTTTTGATTTGAAGAAATTGTTCGAAGGTATATATATGTAAGTAATGAATATTCAAAGCTCAGTCCGGAAAATCATTTTTTTTTTTTTTTTTTTTTGCCGCACTGAGGAACATTTGTCTGACAGACGGGTATGTAAATTTTTTTTGAACTTTATAACCTTAAGGAGCGTTTTAAATGTCCTGATAGCTCTTTAAATTGAATATGGCTCAAATAAGATGTGTGGGGTTAAATTAAGCACAACAATATATTTTTATTATTGGAATCGTTAGTGATATTTTTATAAAAACTGATTAAAAATTATATATATTTATGTAAAAGTAATTAAAAATAATAATATTAAACACGAAAAAACTATAGGAATATCTGATAGTCGGTGATAGATAAGAAAATTCGCACTTATCATGAGTATAAAAAAATTGCCATGTACCACCACGTGATCCTCTCACTGGGTAGAGTCCAACTGAAGATGTCAAGACAGCCCACCCCTAAAATCACACCACAGCGGTATCTACAGGCATCAAAGCAAATTCTCTCCGTCTGAGAGACGGATGTTCCGGTCAGAGGGTTAAATTGCCTGTGTAAGTGCATTGGAGCACTTTAACGTAATAATTAGGGGAGAAATCCAAATGAATTTTCAGAATTCAATCTAATTAATTTTTAATTTAATACACATCTCGGAAAAATTGTAATTCATTTGCAGCATTTTATACTCACTCCGTTTCGTAACCGAAAGACAATAATGGCCGATCTCTTAGCGTTTGGCATTTTGCAACAAAATAAGTCTTCAAAAGTAGCTTGAATTACGACATAACTGTGGAACAAGAATTGAACCCTCTGAGGCACGTAGATCACAGGAACTGGGTTTAAGTTCTTAAGAGTATATACAATGCTATGTTTATATTCTTGATTACTAATAAATCAAGCTATCTAACGCATCAGGCGGATACAAAATAAGAATCCATGTAATTATTATATCCATCGTCAAAACTTCTACATTTACAATAAAGATATTAATAGGGCTTGCTATGATAAACAAGACCAAATCTTTAGATATGGGGAGAATACTTTGAGAATTATAGATTAGGGATTATATCGGTAATCGATCCATCAATACGAAAGGATTAATTAGTTTATTCTTTCGTTAAATATATTAATCTCTTAAATCCATACTTTAAACTAGTAAATCCAGAGATTTAATCAGTTATAAAAACCTAATTCACTAAAAGCTAAAATTAAAACAGCTCAATGAAAAACAGTCGCACCTTTATCTACGACACGCTTCCAAAAGTCAGCAATAGCAGATCTTTATATTTGACCAAATAAAATCGAAGTTCTTAACCAGAAGATTAACGTGTGATATTGCAGCAAAAAAAATCGCCTTGCAGGTTATGGATCAGGGATTGTTGGTGTGGTCTGCATTCATTATCTTTTGGTGGGGTCGATGGAAAGTGCTATCAGGTCTCGATCCTTGAAGGAAGAAAGATAGGGGTGGCTCCACCCTCAGATTAACTACTCTTTAAATAAGGCAGGGATTATATCTTTAACGCCTCGCAGTAGGCCCTTCATCAAGTCTTCGGATCATTTGTCTCCCAATGAGCGTAAAGGGTTGATTTGAAAGGTCTTTTAATCAGATAGGAAAAAAGAAAGCGCTTGGTATTTATAGCTGCGATTTAATTGCATATATCTTGCCAATGATAGTGAAGAATGCTTATAGTTGGAATTTTGTGATAGATTTCAGCTTATTATATACAGTAAAACTAAGTTTGACTTAATCTATTTCAAACATAGCATCACAGAACATAGATTATTTATTGAAGAAAATTTTTAATAAATAGTTTTCCATTTGATTGTTGAACTAAATTGTTCAAAACTTTTAATAACGGAAAAAAGCTATAATATATTCAAATTATTTTATATTATTTGTTCAGTTGAATTATAATTTATTTAATATACATAATTCTTGTAGTTTGTTAAGCTATCACATTGAAAAATAAAATGAAGTGCTCAAAATTTTGCATATTCTTAACCCTTTAACGACTAAGGGAAACATTTTAGAATTGATTGTTATATTTAATTACATATAGAACGCTATTATGTAAACGGTAATGTTTTTTTTTGGGGGGGCGGAAAAATTGTCAAATAAAAATTGGCATCAATGATAAAACATCCATATACTATATGCTATTATTTCAATTTATTGTGTCATATAACAATATATTATTATGTTTTTTCAAGTTCTTTGTTATTTGGTAAAAATAGTTTTGTACAATAAAGTATATTTGAAGAAATGAAAAAAACATTGCATGATGAGACTACTTATTGGTCCAAAAAAATTAATCATTATGATTTAACGATTAAACAAAATAAAATATACACAGTTATATATACTAATATTTACTCTTAGCAACTTTAAGGTTCTGTAAGGGTTGACCATGAGCATATTATTTCCCAGCATGTAGCTCAATTTCAAGTACAATATGCACATATGTATGCTAGCTAATATTTTTGCATATTTTTATAATGCATATATGTACTAACTAAATTCCTTGAGATGCCATAGTTGTTAATGAGCATATGTATCAAAAACATTCATGTTAACGTACATTTTAGGAAGCAATCATGACCATGATGAAAGACATATGTTTACTAATAAACTTTTAGGTATGGCTTATAATTATAATTCCTTTGCTTATTTAATAAACAAATTAAATAAGAAAAGACAATTATAATTTGGAATTACATAAATTTAAAATCAGATGTATTTTATTTACATGCACGGAAAAGAGTAACAAATTCATTCAAAATGTAAGTGTTTTTCATTAATTTTTTTTTTAGATATTAAACAAAGTAAAATTTTTAGCAAATTATAAGAGTTTAGTTTTAATTTTCTGTATCAAACATTACACCCCATTTTCACAAAGTTATAGTGTTACAAATTTTTCCATAAAAAATATCTTTCAAAGTTTTAAATAAAAATTATACAATAAAATCTCGCATAAACCCCTTTCTCAATTAGATTTGACGACAACCCCAAGCCAAACAAGAAAACTTTAAATTGAAAAACTTCGCTACATTGTTTTAAAGTCTTAACAGTTCTTAATTTAATTCACGTAATACAAACATAATAGAGAGAAGGAGAGAAAAGCCCATGGTGTTTACAGGGTACATTTCGTTAATGAATCATTATCACAGTCATTCCAGAACAGTAGCGGAATCGAAGAATAATCAATATTATTTCATTTTCACCATAAGTTAATTAACTCGAAAAAGCCATAAAGAAGGCTATCTCATTTAACTCCTTATTCGTTGTCTTTCCACAAAGGACATAATTCCACAACAGCCCTTTAGGGATTCATTCTATTAATAAAATAAACAAAGTAAAGATTGACCAAAATGTTATTGACTGGGAGAAGGAAGTAAAAATAGAAAAAAGAACGTCATTGTAAGCAAGGAATGCCATTATAGAATACTAAACATTTAATATCAGGCGTGGATGGCATCACCAACCCACGCCAAAAAGTTCTTGGATTCTATTACAGGTAGCTATGTACCTTGAGGGCTTTTTTTAAAAAATCAATTGGCGTTGTCAGTATAACTAATCTTCGGTAAGATGTTTAGTGTCTTTCTGAAGTGGGTTTTGATTGAAAGGTGATTGCCTATTTTGTGATGGTATTGGGTTGATGATGTGCAGCTTAAGTTTGAATTTGATTAGTAGTTTTTGAAGGAAGAAGACTTTATCTGTAATTATAATGTCGTTTAAGATATGCTTAATTTTTAATAGCTTTGCATGTTCTGATGTATTAGAGATTTGGATTTCAGATTTAATTTTCAGATAAAAAGTAATTAACGGAAGTGTCGCTCAGCTTATGAATATTGAAGGGGGAAGAAATTCAAATTTTTTGAAACTCCCCCCTCCCTTTTTTTTTGGGAAACTTGTATATATCATTGTCTCAGAAATTAGAATAGATCAGAAAAAAGGTTTTCTAATGACTCGAGTTTAATTTTTAACCAAGATTATTCCTCAAAATTTAATGGCAAAAATAAAGTCTACCATTTTGAAATCGGAAATGAATAACTATGACTAATAAATAATTAAGAAAGTCTTAGAAACTTTCATTTTGGACTCTATTCCAAAGAATGACGGTGAATTATTTATGTAGAAGAAATAATAATAATAGAATTCTCAGTAAATAAGAGGGTTTTGAAATATGAAATAAACGTAAAACCTAATAAGGCAAATTTGAAGTTAAAAAGTAAATAATGAAGCAACAAATGTACAATTTAATAAAATATTAAATAAAATCTGATTTCCCTGTCCAGACTTCAAGCGGTATAAAATTTTCAGATATTTGTTAGTTAACTTAAAATGTAAGCAACGATTCATATAGTTTAAGTTATTCGGTTTCTTCTAACTAAAGCCTCTGTGGAAGAAAATCAGTTTAATTTAGAAATATTATATAGAGTTTTTGATATATTTTATAAATTCTTTTTAATGGTTCCCCACAAATAAAATTCATCTAATCTAAATGATAGTATTTAGAATTGTGACATCTCTCGCGTTCTTCTTCTAACATAACTCCTACGTTCTTTCACGGCCACGATTAATGGCAAAACTTTTCCAACCCAAATCCAAGAAGTAAAAACGAAGCAAAAATGCAAATAAGATAACCTTTAAAGGATAGAAAGCTTAGTGAGCAATGATGGCAATTTAGAGAAAGCTTAGTTCAAAAAAGGTAGAAGTGTAACAAGGCGGCCTACCCAGGAATCACGGAGACGCCCACCCTCGCTAATCTATACAAGGTGCATACTATTGCACACGAGCTCATCAGTCTACCTGAAAGTAACTGTATCGTTGAGTCTTCAACCAAGGTAGGAGGATTATATTCTGAACGCTAGTAAATTATTGAATCGAGATTAGGTGGATCTAATTAGTTATATTGATAAGTGATCTAATTGCGCGATCTGAGTTAATTAAATCGGCGTACTTTGGTTTATTCTCACTTAATATGTTTGTTCGTTATCTAAGTAATTTAAGTTAAATTTTTAATAAAAGTCATATTAAGAATTATAGAATGTCTCATCCTTCCGATAATCCCACACCTCTAACTTACGCGGAAACCCCAAGACATAGCTATCGACAGATGGCCATGTCGCAGAATAAGCAAACCAATGAAATTTAAAAAAACTATTATCCAGCAAAGAGGCAACGAATAAGGTTAACTAAAAAGGTATTAAATGCAAAACATTCTTATTCAAAAAACATTGATAAAAAAAAAAAGCTCTTCCATTTGTGTTACTTGATCTAACCCTAATATATCTGTACTTAATTCTGGTCTCTTTTTTTCAGCACTGCAACAAACAACAACAACAAAAGAAACTTTCGCACAAGAAGCACAATAATTACAAACAGAGCATCCATCATTCCTTGCACAATACAGAAGAACCCTCAGAAAAACGAATCACCTCCATACCTGAGGCAAAACATAAACGAAAAAAAAGAAAATTTTAAATTAAACCGTTCCGCCAACCAACCAAACAACGAAGAAAGGATACGACCAGCAATCGAAATAAATAACGCCGGTTACTACAAACGCTAGACAACAAAGTCATAAAGCCATCTTTCACCATCCAGCACGCACTTGTATACGAGGCCCAGAGCCTTGTACGAAACCTGCCACAGGTAAGATTTATTCCACAGTACCGACAAGAGATGATTCAGAGGAAAAACCCAATAAAACAACGGTCATATTTCCTTTCTCCAGCAAGGGGGATATGAAGGAAAACACATCCCACTCTCTTACATCACTGCCTTGTCACATTGCAAGTGCTTACCATGAACCATGTGGATCAGCGGATGCGGCAATGTGGATCGCATCCCATTCTGCTTCCAAGCATCCCTCTGGAATGGATGGCATCCCGTCTGTGTTCCGCATCTTCAATCATTATTCATCCTCTCTTAGATGAAAGGCACGATAATGGCCAGACTATCGCCAGCAGAAGTATTCTTTCTCTGCTGTGCACCCCTTTCAGTCTTTTCATCGGGATTTCTTTTTTTTTCCGAGGGGGGTTCTCGTTTTCTTTTGAGAAAGTTATAATCTTTAATCTCTCTCTCTCTCGCTCTTTCGCCATCACCCTTCATCTGGGGGGAGGTTTAGAGGGTGATGATGGAGGGATTCTGGAATTAAATCGATGTTGATTAGATTATTGTGGAAGATTGGCAATCATTCACTGAGAGATGTCACTTGGGTAAGGTCTTTTTTCTCCTCCCCTCCCCCCTCCTTACTTTCTTTTGTCATCGCTGTTTGCAGAAGAGAATTTGATTTGGGTAAAAATGTCTTGCGGTCTTGATTTTCACATTTTTCTTTTCGTTTATTTTTATTCCGTTTTTTTTTTTTTTTTTTATATATATTCCACATCCATTATTTGATTCATCTTATCTATCAGGTTTTGTTAAGTTACAACGTAGTCACCCTGCAAAAGATTTTAAGCAGATTGGGAAAGAAGAAGATTTAATTTCGGAAAACAGTTTAAATAAATTAATTCTTTGTCAATCTTGCTTATCTTCCGAGAGTTCGTTGAAAGTTTGGAAACTTAAGCTGTTTTCGGTTGCGGAATTTTGTATTCTTACGGAGAAAATATCCAAGACCTAAAGGTTAAAAAAAGCAACAGGCACTTTTATGATTAGGCATTGGATTACTTATAAACCTATACTTATATACTTCTTGGTAATGAAAATTTTTTTTATTCGAATTGAGAATTTTCTAGAACTGATTCAATTTAAATTTCACCAATTACACAACAATCAAAATGCAAGCAATAAGATTTCTAATATGATAAATTAAGTTTATTCATAAATTAATTTATGTTTGAAAATTGGTACAAATTTAAAAAAAATACAATAGTTGTTATTTGTTAGTTTCAAAATGGATTGCTGAATTATTTCAAAAACAATGGTTCTGATTCAGCGATCAATTGCATCAATGCCAACGGAACCCAGAATGTTATAAATCAAGCTACAAATCTAAATCTCGATTAAAATGTTCAAATATTATCTTAACACAATTTAAAATTACGCCCAATCTTATCAATGTGAATGTTACTGAAAAATGTATTTTTTTTAAAGTAACCGTTTTAAGGATTGCTGTTTCAAAGTTTAGCACACCAATTAATCGGCAATCTGTGTCTGATTTCATAATGTTTCATAAAATATATATGTGGAAAAGATTTCACCGGATTTAACATCTTGCTGCAGTCCTTGAATGGAGTGACGAGGAAACATGTTACTATTTTAAAATCCCCATTTTATTCAACACACACAAAAATAACAACACAAACGGACAAACACGCAGACATCAGGATATTATACGGAAGGGTTCTGTGTTCGCTCCCGAAGATATCAGCTCTTTATAGTTTTGTCAACCGGAAGCTTTTAGAACAGGGGTTGGTAAACTGTGGCACGATGCACTACTTAACAATTTTACTCAATTTTTGTATATGGAATTTGATAAATTTGTAATGGACCTTATTCGACAAGTATCTCCGGGATTTTGGACAACTACGGAATTACGAAAAACTCTGAGCAGATATTTTGTAAATTATTGATTGCAATTGTTGGAGAGATTTAATTGTTTGAACAGAAAAAATTGCATGTACTCTGCTTTCTGCTTTTGCTTCTACATATCTAAGTAAAAAATCTTTCCTCACACGAAAAATATTTCGAGTCAGCAAAGAAACTGTTTAATAACTGAATGCTCAAAACCGCGTCAAATTGAGAGTCACAAATTGCACCTCTGATTTTACGATATGAAAGTACAGCGGTGCAAGCATTAGGTTCATGTGTGTGTGTATTAAAGATTTTATTTATCTTTTTATTTAACTATAATAAAGGAAAATACTTATATTTTATGTTGTCTCTTTTTTTATTTTAATAAATATGTTTAAAAATACATAATATATGTAGAATTTATAATTTTTTTTATTTTTGTTGAAGAAATAGCTATATTTTGTGCTGCTTATTTTTAAGTTAAAAATATTTTTAAATGTAAAATTAATATATAATAAGCCTGTAAATCTATATTATTTATCTCAATTCTCTAACTCTGCATGTATTATCGTGGGAATCGAATTGTTTAAAAAATATCCTACTGTGTGATAATATTGGAAGATTGGTTTGGCACGCCACAGCTTAATGTTTGCCGATCCCTTTTTTAGAATCACATGACTTCCAGTAAAGACTTTTTTTGATTGGTCAAAATACACGTATGATGCAATACTACACACACATCATCATCATCTTGTTCTTAAAAAACGCGAATGCAACACTTTTTTAGGAGAAAAAATTTGGGGGTTGCGAAGAGTATTAGGGCCCCCTACAAAATCAGGTTTAGGGCCCTAAATTATGCTGGATATTATTAAGTATAGCAAAACTATAACCTTTAGACCGTCTAAAGTCCCTGGCCCCCCACAATGCGGGTGTTGCGGGGGTGTACGTTACGCCACTGGGTTAGGCGGTAAACTAAAAATTATCTCTAGAAGTCTTGGAGGGCTCAAGAGCATTATGAATTAAAATAAAATCCCTCGAGATAATATTGAAGAGAACTATCACATTATATACAAGCATAATGAAATGTATAAGTAGACACAAAAGCCATTAGAAAATACCTATATAATCTAAACCAGAGGTGAAAAACTCAAAAAGCTAACTTGGGGCCAAGGAAAAAAGGTAACTTAAGGTGGGTCGCATAAAAAAAATAAAGTAAGAAACCCAATATTCATAGAAACGTAAGTTTTTTTAGAATAACTCATTATAATAAACATGCATAAAAGAACAAGAAAAATTAATGTTTCCGTCCTGGTACTTGACATCTCTTCTCTGCTAATATCTTTCCTACTTCGAAAGAAATTTTGATGTCTTTTTATATATTATTGTGTGCCGATACACTGACTGGGCCGCAAAAATGTTGGCTGATGGCCACATGCGGCGCGCGAGTTTGACACCCCTGATCTAAACATTCGATATATTGCTGGTATGAAAATGCTCTTGTAACTAGTATACAAAGCCGTAACAAGCTCACACTGAAAGTAAAACAAGCATTATACATGCCTACCACTTAAATCTATCTTTCCACGCGATTAAATACCACATTCTAAAGTCTCACCCCGTTAACACAAAAGACATAAATACAGGTCTGAAGCAGAGATTCACGTTCCAACAGCAATCACTCAAAAAAAGTCGACTTAGTTCTCGCAAGTATCATCGTAATAACAGCTTTATCCCACGATTGCTGACAAAGTAGTATTGTTGGCAAACAGTAAGTTAAAAGAATTTTTTGACGAGCACTACGGTATTTTGTATGAATCGCGTGATTCGTGCTGACGATTCGAGACGAATTTCGTATCACGAGGTTGTCAGCGAAGTGATGGATAGGCTTTTATTTTCAGAACCTCTCGTACAAAAAAAAAGATTTTTTTTATTGTTGTTGTTGGCTTCTGGAGAGGAGTATGTGGCAGAATATTTCATTCTTCGTGATGGGGTTTCTGTTTTTTTTTTATCCCATAGAGGGGGAGGTAGGAAGGAAGGTGATCTCGGGATGGATTTCCTAAGTCAGCTTTTTAAAATTTCCTTTCAGGATTTTGGGAGATAATGCTTGAGAGCTTCTTATAGATCACTTGGTGTCAAATTCTTAAATTCATTTTTCTTAAATAATGCTGATTATCAAGAATTATTTTTAAAATAATATATTGATCAAGAAATGACGTTTTCTACATACCAACCATACTCATGTAATATAGAAATAAATTTAAAAAAAGATTCTATTCCATATAAATATCCCATGCGATCCCATTTTATTCGCTGATTTATTATAAACCAATTTAACGAGACTCGTTCGTTAAAACATTCAAAGTAAAATGTAATACTTCACTTCAGTTTTCTAGCTTACAAATTTAGTCGTTTGAAATCTGCTCATTTACTTGCAGAAATGAAAATGTTATAACTGGGTAAGTGTACACGTCACACCATAAAACAACACGAGAACAATTGGCGAGTGAGTGAGTGAGTGAGTGAATATTAACGTCGCACTGTTCAGCTACACGAGGGCTTTTGGCGACGGACCACGTAATTTTGAACCATGGTCAAGTGACGTGGACGACACCTGAGCTGGCACCCCCCTCTCCTAACTACCACACCACACCAACGGGAGGACGTTTCAGCTCTCGACAGATTTAACGTGCATCGCTGCCCTACACGGCGGGTCTTTAGTGGTACGGGGCTCGAACTCATGACATGCCTGCCATGGTCCGATACCTTAACCACTGGGCTACCGCAGCCCAGAACAATTGGCGAAGTAACCTCATAATTTTGAACAATGATAAAAAGTGACGACGACATCTCAGCAAGAACCCCCTCTCCGAACTTCCACATCACGACAACGTGAGGACCTTGAACCACGACGGAATTAACGTGCATCAGCTCCAGTACGCAGTGGAGCTTGAGTGGCCCAAAGCTCGAAATCGTGACAGTGACTGAGTGAGTGAAATTTAGAGTCGCAATGTTAAGCTACACAAGGGCTTTTGGCGAAGAACCTCGTAATTTTGAACCATGGTCAAGAGACGAGGACGACACCTGAGTTGGTATCCCCCTTCTAACTATCACACCACATCAAAGGGAGGACGTTTGAGCTTTCGACATATTTAACGAGCATCGCTCCCCTACACGGAGGGTCTTCAGTGGTACTGGGCTTGAGCTCATGACATACGAGTCCGTTTCCTTGACAACTAGGCTACCGCGCCTTCATAAATTTAACGAGAAGAGAGAGACTCTTAGGTATATTAAATTCTCTTCGAAGTAAATAGTAAAACATTACTTCAATTTTCTCGCTTACAAAAATTTCACCATTTGAAATTCTATGCCATTTTCTTGAAGACATTGTGTTTTCAGAATTCAATAGAAAAAACTAAATCATTGTATATATTTTTTAAAATTTGTCAACCACAAATTATTGAACGATATAATGAACCCTATATATTTATAACAAGATACATTTATATCACAAGGAGCAAAATGGAAAAAATGGTTGAAATTATAAACTTTATAAACTAAACTAAATTAAACTCAGTGGCTCAACAACCCATGAGGGACAAGGCCTACTGTGCCCATCTCAGTATACGCGACCTTGGACATAGAGGTGCATGAGCAGATGTTCCGGTCAGGTGGTCAATCTGACGCAACGCCCTTCCCAGTGTTTAATTCCCAATCAAGCCAGGTACTGATTTATCGACCCATTGAAGGGATGAAAGACTGAGTCCACCTTGCCCATCCCGGAATTTGAACCCCGGACCTGTGTGGCGTGGAAGTGCGATACGCTATCATGAACTTAAAAAAACTTTTATAACGTTCATTTTAATTAATGATACTGATAAACTCTTCAAGGATTATAATAAATATAATTGACATATTACAGAGTATAAATACAAATTTTAGAACATTTTATGATATATTTAGAGCTAATTTTAAAGTGAGTCTACATGTTTTCATCATCCGCATTTTATTCATGCTCTAATAAAACTTAAAAATAAGCTAATATATCACTTGTTAGTAAGCGTTATAGAAACAAAATATCCAACGATATTTTGCATAAACGAAATTACAAGTGTTTATTCCACGAGAATACCAAATAATAATGCCCATAATTTCCAGAACAAATTTCCCCAAAGACATTTCAACAAAATAAAAATAAAAAAAAAAATAAACATCAAACCGAAATAACACATTTATATTCACTTTCCTAGAAAAATACCCTAAACACCTTTCGAAAATGGGGAAGGAAATCACACCCCACATCTCACAAAAGGGGATGTTTTCAGATGGGGACGAAAGCTGAAAAATGATGTCTCCGGAATCTTAAAATTCAACTTCAACAACGGCCTTATCATTCCCTATCTGTTATGAAATAAAATAAATCTTTCCTCCGTCACAGGAATTTGCATATCAAGATTAATCCGTTTCGAACACGCCATTTTCTGTCTTAGACAGAGTGTAGAGAAAAGGAACTTGATTTTTCCATTCCAGGAAAAATTTTTCGACGCAAATGCACAGCAGAGATATGAAGATAAATTCCTATCTGGCGTCCTGGAAAACAAAAGCCACCCATTGAGGCATTTTCAGGCATGGATAGGCGAAAGATGTGATTTAGTACTAAGTGGACAGAGCTATCATTATGTTATTGATTACGCCTAATGCTATTATGTAGAACGGGAACAAAAGATCGTGATGCCGCCATTGCAAGTGCAGTTTATTTCAGATTGGTATCGCTGCAATATTTGCAGAAAGCTTTAATCTGTCCATAAAACGCTTCCTTCAGTGCTTTTGCTTATGATTATTTGTTGGACCACACGTAGAGAAGTAATATTGCCAGAGTTGATCCTTTCTAAGATTGAACTGGAAGGGAAATACCATTTAAGACACTTTGGAACACAATTTGTTATCTCGCGAATTAGCTCACCGCTATCTAATCGCTGATTGGTTATAAATAGGTTGGGGCATCGATGGGTAGTTGATCCATTGGATAACGGATTTCTGTCAATAAATGCTTGGGTCTGAGGAAGGAAAATGACATCGAGAGTTTGGGTTTGCAGAGATGTTGCCAGAAGGTTTTGACAAATGTTTGATTGTGTGTGTGTGCTTAAGTTGTGGGAAGAACTTGCAAGATTATATAAGACAGTTAAATATAATTAAAGGTGATTAATTTTCTTCGAATGCAGTCGTAATGCCAGTCAGCAGTTAATTATTCCATGTAAAGAAATAACAATATATAAAATGAATATATTTATTTCTTTTTCCAAAAAATTGTTTAATATTTAAAAAAAAATAAACACGAATTTTGAATAAAACAAAAACAAAAAAAAAAACGACTTATAAAAAAATTTGTTTCAATTAAACTTATTAGGAGTTGATGAAGAAAAATTACTCCAATATTTAAACTTACTCCATTACAGAGTATTTTATTACTATCATAAATTATTTTTTAAGAAAAACCAACGATGTAAAATGCGAGTAGGTTTTACATTTTAAAAGACTTTCAAAAGAATTATCAAGAATTTCGAATTCATTAACAATTATCAATGTATGATTTTCAAAAAAATTTTTATTCAAATTCTTTCAACAGCTAGAAAGAGTTTTAAAATCTTAAAATAAAATAAAATTTAAATCGTACATCTTTGTATTTATGCACATAAGCATTTTAAATATTGTACTTTTTAAAAAATAGAATATTTTATTGACACCTCTATAAATAATTTTGAAAATTTAGTTTATGATTTGAGGTTTGTAGTTAACCGAGTCAATATAAATCCACTTAGGTTTTAGTTATAAGAAAATTTTATGACAAAAATAAATATTTTAAAAATTTTGTATGGTGTGATTTAGATATATTGCATTTGTAGCGGAAAGTATAATCACAGAACCTCTAATAAATATGAATAACTATCGAATCACAGCATTATTTATAATAAGTTACATTTTTTATCAATACCATTAACAAGGAATACAAATTTTTAGTAATTTTTTTTTAATATAAATAATGAAAGTATTATGTCTAGAAGTAATAATTATTCTAATGCTTAAGTCATTTGTATTTTAAAAATTATCATCAATGTTAGCATTTTAAAACAATTTGGAATGCTAAGATGATTTTATCTACAATTACCAACAAAACACTTTTTTTAATATCATTCTATAGATTCAGAGACTTGAATATATAATTACCAACAATAATTTTATTTTGAAGAATATAACATTAGGTACTTTTAATTATATATAAAATCAAATTACGTAACTCTTGCGTTGAAATAAAAGTACAAAACTCCAATTTAAAATTAATGTTTAATTACGTTTACTTCTATTTAAATTTCGAACAAAAATTAACAGCCCAGATAACGCATTAAATTTTACAAAAGTAACAAATAAGAAGTGATACTGAGTATTTTTGGTTGTTTTCTACCCCACACTTCATACCAAAACTGAATTTCAAAGTCACGTGTCAAAATAAGACGATCACTCATCGCATTTCCACAGAAGTTACCCCAAGACATCCAGGAAAAAGAAAGAAGAAAAAAAAAAGAATTATGAAAGATAGATTAGGCCACGAGGACGCTAAGGTTACGTGCCCCAATGTCAAAAGATGCCTTATGTCCTATTGCAATTCTGATCAACGTGTCTACTTGGAGAAGCCAACAATACAGGGGAAGAACAGACATCGTTTTTTTTTTCTTTCTCCTCTGCAAGCTGGACACAATTGAAATATCCAATAAAAATACCGAAAAGGAAAAAAAAAAAAAAACCCACAGATCCGGTTTTTTCTGAGAATTTGAAACTCCTCGACTGAGTTAAGCATCGATTTTCTTCAGGGAGTTGAATCGTCATCGATATTTTAGATAGAAAACGGAATTACACGAAAGAATGGATATTGTTCAGTATATCGATTGAATCAAGGGAATAGGTATATCGTTTGACGAGAAAAATGTGAGTGAGTACAGTATAATAGCGCTTGTGGTAATAGGATAAATATACCTATATGTGGTTTGAGAGAAAGTAGAGTTGTTGTTTCAACGTTGATTTTTTTATTATTGTTTCTGGTGTTGATGTTTTTTGTCTTTGTGAGTTAGTGGAATTAAGGGATTTTTTTTAAGCAATAATTTTTTCAAAAAGCTATTGTTTTTTTTTATTGCTATAGGCAACACATTTTAAATTTTATGATATTATGAGTAGAAAGTACAAGCATTTGTGTACTGATTTGAATAAAATTTTTGTGTGAATAAAAAAAAGAACTTAGTTAATTCAATATGAAAAGAAATTAATTTAATTGAAATTTAAGAATTGATTTTTTTCTATTCATGATTGAAGTTTCATGAAATTGCATTATTTATTATAAGTATGTTTTCTGTAAAAAATCCATCAGACGATTTCAATAAATCATCAATATTTATAGGAAAAGGTATTTTTTTAATCTTTTTCTGGTTTCTGAATTTGTATCTAAAGTTTTTCAAAAGTCTTCGAATTAAAAAATTTTTTTGAAGATTTGTGTGTGTGTGCGTACATGCGTGCATGCCAGTGGTAAAAAGGGTAATCTATAATTATAAGAATCCAAAAAAGTTTAAATATTAAATAAATATTTTTTAAGTGACTCATTCATGAAGAAATATGTAACTTGAAGACTAATCAAATATAATTATGCAGTTTTTAATGACAAAATAAAATTTATCACAAGCTTGAGTAAATAGTTTACTTACCATAAAACGATAAAACTAAAAATTTCTAAGTGTCTGTATTGATTTTTTTTTCCAAATTAATAAATTCAAAATAAAATTTTTTCAGGAAAATTCAGGAATTTTTGTTCACTTAATGCTGAAAATAGTCATTAAACCATGAATTTTTTTAAAAAAAATACAAGAAATAAGTTGTTAGAAAAACATATTCAGTGCTACAAATATATATGTTTACAAAACCATATCTACTTGTGTTCCCTGAAAGAAATCATTTTTAAAATACGAAATGACTTTTTAAACCTAAAAAGGGGAAATGTTATGGTTAGACGATAGAAAATAAAGAACCTACCAAAATTAATCTTAAAAATATCCTTTTACACATAGAAGATGCTGATAAGCAGATAGAAAATTTATTAAAATGCATTGCGATCGATTATTGATTTACTAAACAAAATTCGAGCAAAACTTTACTCCAACCAAACCCATTTTCAAAGGAAACAATGAGTGAAACACACATTCAAGCAATTCCTTTGTCGTTTATTTAATTTTTATTTAAAAATCACAATAAACAACAAATATTCAACATCAAACATACGAACACATTATTTACACACCCAGCGCCCATTTTCAAAAGCAAAGACATGGCTAGAAGGCATCTTCAAGAGAAAGCGAAGCATCCCAAACAGAAACATTTAATGACAGACGGAGGGAAAAAAACCTATTTACCACGATAAAAAGTTCCCTTTTCTTTATTTTATTTCGAAAATAAACATCTTGACAGAACGCGCTTAAAACGATAGAAATATACTCACGAAAGATTGCATTTTAACGAGCTGCTGAAAATAAGAATAATCACGTGCCTCCCTCCCCCCCTTCTGTCACAAAAAGAAACCTTCAAATAGCTATGCATGTTAATAACTTACAAAGAAATAGTTTTTCGTTTTCTTTTCAGGCAATAAACTTTATCACCACCCCTGTACGACGGGCTTTGTTGCCCTAAAGCGACACTTCAACTAGGTTGCTTTTTAAGTTTTCTCTGCAAACGTCGCACACTCCAGCGCAAAAGATGACAGTACCACCACCAACCAACACCTTGGAACATAATACAAAAAAAAGAAGAAAAGGAAGGAGGAAGTACTCCTTTTTAGAGTAATGAAGTCGGAAGATTATTGTGTGCCCACAACTTTTGGAATTTTCTAAAAATACATTGGAGAGTCTTTGGACTCGTCCATACAGACTTGGAACAATAAAAGGGGAGCTTTATACCAAAATGGAAACAATCTCTGGTTTATTTTGTCAGCGACTAGTGCGAAGCAACTAGCGCCTGCTGCTCCACAGATAAGAAATCGGGCCTAGTGAAAGAGCAAGAGCAATAATAAAGAAAAAGGTTGAGCGTAGATAACGCATAGATAATGCAAAAAAAAATGCATATGCATATATACGTGTAAAATAATAACGGAGCTTGTTACAGTTCTTTTTTAAGTCCATTGTAAACAACCATGGATGGTTCGTATTTCACGCAAAAGGAAGAAATAAGGTACTCAGGCAATTTTTATAGATATTTGTATATGAATTGGACTTTTTTTTTCTTTCAGGGTAATAATGTAAGAAGGGTTTTTGAGTAGTGAAAAGGGGGAGGAGGGTTATGACAATTCGGATGCGCATTTAATGGTAAGATATGACGTCTCCTCAGGGGTTTATATACGATAAAAAGATATATATACATAAATACACTCCTCGGTTTTTGAAATAAACGATAATGTATAAAAACAGCTAAGTGAATTCTCATATGCGTCATTCCTTCTTTTTTATGTATAAAAGGTGATATTGAATGGTTTTAGTCTCTTCATCCGCGAAAAAGAGATGATAGAATTGAAAGACATATTTCAGCATTTTCTCAACTTTGGAGAAAGGGGTGCTTTCAATTTTTGATACGGATCGTAAAAGAGGAGTGTATTAAATCGGACAAATTGGAAATTTGCACATTATTTCGTGATGCTTGGGGCCATTGCTTAAATTGCGAGTGTGTTTGCAATTGATTTCCTTAAAAGATATTTATATTTAGTTTATGTGGTGTGCACCAATCGATTTTACAATAAGTTGAAAGATTCAAGAAATAAAGAATAATTTTTTAACGAATTTTTGAGTATCAAATTTAGTAAAATAAATATTTTAGCTCTACAATACACTTTCATTAATAATAATTTCTTAAAATTTATCTTTTTCTTTGTTAATTTCTATGTCAAAAAGAAATAGTTTTTTAATGCTGTAGAAAGTACAGATAGAGAGATTCATTTGAAACAATCGATGAAAGATCTATCATTGATTTATACATAAAATATAGTATTTTTCAAATACTCAAAGTTTATTTTTCAAGATAATAACTTAATGAAAATTTAGAATAAAAACAAATCATAAACTGTCATTTATTTCTATCAAAAAGGTAATAGTTGAAAAATAGGACATAACAATGAAAAACAGAATTATCTTCAAAATTAAGAATAGTTTTAAAATCTTATTTAAACAGCATGGATGACGTTGAGAGAAAACAGAATGTTTCAGAACAAGTTTTTATAATTCAAATGTTTCTTATGATTTTCTTTTATTTTTTTTCTTGTTTTTGTGTGCTTTGTTTGAAAAACTTCTAAGTTTAGACACTGGAAAATTTTACAAACTTTAGTTAAAATTTTTTGTAAAGAAGATTAAAAATAAGGATAAAAAAATTTATTTGCGTTTTTAGAACTAAACATCTCATCTTTTAAGGTGGTAATAATAATTATTCAGCACAAAAGCGTTACCAATACAGCATCCCCAATGACAAAACTATTAACTCAGTATGTAATGACATTATACCATGTGAATGAATATCTACCATTCTCATGCAATACATATATTACAAGGAAAGAGTTCTTTCTGAAAATTCACATAATTTAATAAATATTCCAAAACCTGATATAAAACGCAGCATTCAGACCAAAATTATGTAGCAGATACAAGAAGAATTGAATAAAATTTAAAAAGGAAGTATTTCAAAGCACATTTTTTCCATTAATCCAAGAGCGTTTGCAAAGAAAAATACAGTCCACAAGCCAGTTAACTCAAATCTTGGTATAAAATTGTGTTCTATATCTGCTTTATTGCTCCTAAAGATAACATGTACAATAATATGCTGTATGTAATATGAGATATTGTCGTGTAGTGAGCTGATAAAGTTAAATGCTCATATATTTGATATAAATATTTAAACATAATTTCGAATGATTCAAAATAAATTCAGTAATTAAAAACACGGAGGAAAAAAATTTCATTTTACGTAATTACAAATATCCATTACAGCAATTCAATTCAGAACAATTCCGTAATAAGCAAAAAATAAACTACAGAAACAAATTACAGACGAAACGATGAAGATTCCCATTCATTGATTATTCACAACCAAGCAAAAAAAAAAAAAAAAACCCAACGAAATAGTACCCCAAAAAAAGAAAATATTCTTCATAGTTTAAATTTCAAAGCTTGAAACTGCTTCCCGAAGTTGCTACAATGAATGAAACAAACGGAACCTTTACAAATCCATCCAAAGGGAAAAAAAGATTCCTTTTATGCTATCTACCATTCGAGATAACCCCAACTTAATTGTTCCTCTACCCTATTCTCCACGATTCAAAGGCCAAGACAATGGGAAATGGTCCATGTTTTACATTTTGCCAGTAATTTTCAGAAGCCGTGATAAATATGGCTTTGAAATAAGAGCTAGGAAACAATACTACAAGTGATTAGAGAGAAATTCTTGGGTGGTGAGAGCACTCTTTTTTTTCTACATAACTCCACTCCCCCTTTGAGTTGAGTGTTCTTTTTTTCATGGATATGTAATTGATCTAAGTTCCATGATGACAGGAGGTTGTGATTGGTTTATCTTTTGGATCGAGGTTCTGAGATGGAAAGATAGAGATTAAGTTTCAAGGAGTGATGCCCTGCTTGTTATATGATGGATATTTGTAATGATAAATGAGTTTTTTTTTATTTTTAAATATTGACCCTTTATTGATGATTAGGGTAATTTATTCTAGAGCCTTTAATGAGAGTTTCTAATGTTAAGATTGGTTATTTTGCAATTAATAGTAGCAAATTGATAGATGTGTCGTTTAGAATCAGGAAGCTGATAACTCAAAGAAAAAAAAAAGCGTAAAAATAATGAAACATCACATGGTTAGAACCAATAATGTTAAATAAAAGTTCACGTTATTCCGAGACTTTTATCTCATACTTAAGAAAAAAAATACTTCAAAATACACATTGTAAAAAGGATGGCGCTAGTGTGTCAAAAATTACTTATTCTTTCAGACAATTTTTGAAAAAAAGTAGACCCAAGTTTCTAAGCATTTTCTAGGAATTTCAAGAAATTGGTGTAAAAAAATCTTTTCATGAGAGAAACAAAATGTTTTCACATTTTGTAATGCTTCTCCTAACAGGTTTTTATGCAAATATTTGTTTTAATTTTCGTATCTTTCCACGACGGATAATTTATCACATTCCCTTCTTACGTATGTCATGAAAATGAAACACTGCAAAATTCCCTATGTTAAATTGCAAGCAATGTGTCAAGGAAAGAGTAAGCATAAAAATCAGAAGGGTTAATTTACTAATGTAGATAAATGTGTATTTTCATCATGCTTCATTAAGCTGTTTCTTTTGAAATCTCATGTTTCAATACAAATTCAACTTTAAAATTTAACAAAATATCGATTGATCTGGATTCTAAAATATCGATACTATTAAACTGTATTATCTTTTGAACAATCATTTGTCAATCAATATTACCTCATTATATAATATATTATTTGTTATATATTTACTAAATAAAAATTACATCTATCGATCTTGTTTGCTTAACAAGATACCGATAATAATTTTCTTGAAAAAATTTGTTTTAGTTACAATACTGCATAATAAATATCGATATATCGATAAATAAATCTATCGATATGTGTTTAACACTTGTTGGATCGATATATCGATACACCATTCTTATAAAGCAGTAAATCTTTTCTTAAGAAAAACTTTTAAACATTTTACTTACACATGTTTATCGAATGTTTTTAAGAAATAGGAAGTGATTTTATTTTTTGGATTTAAAACATTAAAATAAAATTCGAAACGTAGAACGACATTTCATACTTATCAGAAAAAATACATAAGAAACGTGTTATTTCTAAATCTTTAACACACCTAATAGGTTGGTATCAAATGCATACATTACGTCACAAAACACCTGGCATTTATTATTTCGCAGACAAAACACTCTTTTAACCATTCTTTACCCATGTTTTTTTCTTCCGTTACATGCGACGACCACAAAAGAAATTTTCATATGGTGGAACAGGCACAATAAATCACCCAGTTTAACATACTAATTAACACTATTAACTTCGTAAATTCCATAAAATTATTTGCGTTCAAGTCAGGTACAACATTTTCTTCTCTCTTTTTTTTCTCCTACCTCTTTCCTGATTTCGGTGCACTACATATAATGAGGCGCTCATTCTGCATTAATTTTTATGCACACAGAGAGTTTGTCAAAAGAAAACATACCAGGAATTCTCGGCCTCTTTTTCTTTCTTTTTTAAAAGATCTTCACGAATTAATTAAGGTAGCAGGTTACCTCCTAAAAGTGTCTTTGGGAGGAATTTGTTTTTCTTACCATTTTTGGGTAGATAAAAATACTAAATATGAGAAAATGCGAAGTTTTCGGAATATTAGAAGCGAAATTATATTCTTTGTTGGGAACTCGAAAAGGCGGTGAATGTAGTTTACTCATGTTTGATATTGTTACGTAGATCCGAGGGTTCATGGATTTTATGCAAAACAATCACAAAGAAAATAAACAGTTCTTCAAGAGCGATGCGAATTTATTAACAAAAATCCAATCCTTTAAATACAGGATTCAGCAGAAAAATTCACAGAGTAAATATCCAAAGGTCTTCACACCTTCAACAGCAATCAAACAATATATAACCAGTGTTTAAAAATACACTTAAGTAAAGATTATTCACAAGCACAGGAGAGCTAATCACTAGTCAAAACAATCCTCACTACTCGCTGGTTTAATCCAGACTCCCCACCGTCCCGGCGAGCATCTTATTTATAGGCACGACGAAACTTCCAGAAATATAGCCGCTCGTGACATTGGAGGAGAGATCCACTACTTTCTAGAAGATTCCAGAGGGTTCCGAACTCGCCAACATGGTCGCCAAAGTCACCAAATTGACTACCAACTTGGTCACCAAAAATGATGCCAACTTAGCTCTAGCGCCAAGATTTCGCCAAGTTATCATTAAATCGCCATTATAACGTAAGGGGCGGCATTGCTTGTGAATGGTATGATTTTAACATGAAATAAACATAACATAGAGTAATATAAATGCATTAAACACTCAAATACAAATTATTTACACTATTTACACAAAATTCGTAACAATATCAATTCTTGAAATAAAACAAAAGTTAATTTACAGTTCATTTGAGGTTATAGTAAGAAAAGAGCAAAAGTGAAGATAATCAATTAAAAAAAAAGAACATTTTTACAACAATCAAAAATAGAAATGGAATGTTACCTTATTTAAACTAAATAAAAATATCAGAAATTCCAAACGAAATTCATTTTGCTAACTTCACATAAAAGAATTTTGACTAAAATAAAATATAGGGTGCAGGTGGGCGCTTTATTCTATTTTCTAGGCTGCTTTTAAAATAAAGTCGCCAAACTATTCTACAGGCTTTAGAAAAACATTTTAAGGATTAACCAAAATATGTTTGCCAAAATAGTCGTTTTTGATTAAAAAATGGCTAAATTATGTTTGCACTCTATATCCTATTTTAACAGGATTTTTAAAACAAAATCAGTTAAAAAATGTGTAACAAGTATTTTTGTTTTCGTGTTTATTAAAGACGAAAGATAAAAATAATACAAAGTATTTTATATTACATCTAATAATAATCTCACAAATCTTGATGTTAAATTACATTAAAAATTAGAGTGGATTAGTAAGAAATTTTTTTTTTCTGAAATTGAAATCATTCAGATTCATGAGATAAACTTTATTTACAAAATCAAATTATTTTTAAAGAGATAATATTAGTAAATGTTTCATAATATTA
>BMAV01016922.1:866637-891273 GCA_019973955.1 Trichonephila inaurata madagascariensis
TCATGCATTTAGTGCAAGTACATTTACTTCTTTCCTCTTAAAAGTACACAATTGCAAAAATAAATAAAAATAGCATGCTATTTCAATTTTCAAATAATTGAGTACCGCCTATTTCTGAAGGAATCTGACTACGCTCTTTTGACTACGTCAAAAATTCGAACGTTTTTCTGTCCCCCCCCCGGGGCAGGTGTGGGGGCCGGAGCGCGGGGGAGGCAAAAACTACTTCCGACTCTTTTTTTTTTTTTCCCTTTATTTTATATTTTATACTTATTTATTTTTTCATTATTATTTTTATAACGCGAGATGCTTTTTTCGGGACAAAATATAACTTTTCCTGACAAAGGGAATAACTTACCCCGGGGCGCTTTCGAACTCCGAAAAAGGGGAAGAAGTAAAACCAAAACACTAGTATATGATATTCGCATTCGTACGATTCGATTTTTTTTTTTTTTGAAAAAAAGGGAGGGATGAAATAGAATGAATGAAGGGGGCTTTCGAACATTTACGAATATAAACATTTTATACCCACCACCCTACACACCGAGACCAAGAAGAATAAAAGGGAGGTTTGGAACGAAAGCGAATGAACCGAACGTCAGTTTGAGAAGCAACTTTAAACCCACATAGCGCCCTCTTCTCAGGATAGACTATTTCTAGCTGCTCTGATTTGTACTCAGTGAAGCCAAAATAGAGGTCTCAACATCTCAAAGCAAATGACGCAAACCTTCCTCAAACTGACACCTTAACTGAGATGCTGTAGATATCAAACGATTTCGGGGGTGCTTTCGCTTTTGTTTTTTCAAGGGGGGGGGGCACGGGAAGAAAAAGAATTTGGTATTATATACATGTATGTATGAGGAAATGCGATATTGAGGAAGAAAAACTGTGTGAGAAGAAGTTATGCTTTTGTGAAAGGGGAAATATAAAAGACAAACTGAGGTTTTCCCGTTGAGGCTTTTTTTTTAAAAAAAGTTTGAAGCTTTTGTGCACCTTTTTTTAGTTCTGCTTCTAAACTGTCGTGTTGTCAAAAAAGACGGTTGGAACGGGGACAATAAAGAAACTTTATTTTGGCATTAATAGTTATTCATTTGGGATGAGTAAACTGTGAAAATCGCTTAACACGAAACTGAAAGGACTGAAATATGTTTTCGAGTTAAAGGATATTAAAAAAAAAAAAAAAAAAAAAAGACTTCTTTGTGTATCAACAAGATTGCGTTTATTAGAATTTATTTTACTTACATAGTAGATATGTATATACGCATATATTAAAAAAAGTTAATGAAACAAAAGCATCCACAAGATTTTAAAGAAATACCAAATTTTCAATTTTTTTTTTTGAAAAAAAAAACATTTATTGAGTTTTTTAAAAAGTAATATGATATTTTTCTTTGATTTGTTTTTCTTAGCATCAAATTGTTCGATGTCGTCCATTTTGTTATTCATTTCACCATTAGAATGTGAGTCTGAATAATTGCGCATACTTTTCATGACGTTCCTCATTGTGGATGATGCTGGAACAGAAGCTTCGTTATTCATTTCATTTTCATTGTCGGAATCTGCATCAATGATAGTTTTTTAGCTTTGAACAAAATGTCTTTGTCTGCCATAATTGGAGCTGTATAAACATTATCATCAACTACTGCAATGAATTCTTCCGATAATACAATATGACAGTCTAATCCAGGTGGTGTTTTCTACATTTTGTTCCTTCCCAGAAGGGAAATCTTTTCGTGTTAAGCGATGTTCCTTTTGTGTTAAGAGAAAAATGCTTGAAATATGTAGTAGTTTGTAAGGATCGTTGTATTAATTCGCTTAAGGGAGGACTTGGAACGACGACAGATTTTACGTGAATCAGCGGCGGGTCTTCGATGGCATTTGAGGTTGAACTCAGGACACTAGCCGCACATTAGGATATTGCGACCACAAGATGTAATCAAAATGAATTGGTTCGTTGTTTAGCTTTATTGGGCGAAAAGGATCAAATTTCACCACCTTCCATGAAACAATCGCCATTAGGTGAAAACATGTGTTTCTGTTATCTTAACAAAATTATATGAACTTGAGAAAGGTAGAAAATAGACGGAAGATTATACTAAGGTATCCCGGGGACACGTCACCAGGGTTTACCTAGGATAGACCTTGAGTTGGTTGATAGTTTAGTAACGTCGCATTTATAGGTAGCATAAAGGATAGTGGCGGATTTCATAATACCACTCTCCAAACTAGAGAATCCAAAATGAAGACTTTAAATATTGACACAGTTAATGCATTCCCTTTACATGGCAAGTCTTTAGTGCTTTTAGAACTCGGATCCAAAATTCGACTGACACAAAATCAGTCAAAACAACAGCAAAACCTTGGGAAAAAACTTGAAATCATAGATACCGTAGGCCTCCAATGGTAAAAATCCTGAGGGAATCAGTATTAAAGTATCAGATCTTTTAACACACACACATTCTGAATATAATTCAGTCAATACCTGTAGTGTCTGAGACTGCTGTTGGCGAGATAGTATGGAATGTTGGCGCGGCTTCGGTAGGGTTAATGTATTTTGGAAGAGAGTTTTTTGACCCGAGAGAACGGGGTTGGATCTCAAGCGAGGTGGTCAAAGAGGGAGACGGTCCCTTGTTTGTTTTGTTTAGCACGAAGTGCTAAAAATGTGTTGGGGAGGAGAAATAGAGAACTTCGGTGAGAGAGCGACCACAGGCGTGGTCGGGTGTAAAAGAGAAGGATAGAGATAGTCTCTTGGGACTATGTTTGAATTGATTGTTATCTGATGGTGTTTGATTAATAAAACTGTATTTAATCAAGATTTAATTATGTGTGTATTGATCGATGTGAGAAGTAATTAAGAAAATTAATAAAGTTATGACAATACCTAACCATTTATGTAATCATGCTGGCTTTGAATGAGTCCATAGTGCATCTATTTTCAAGCTATTTAAATTATACATTAAATTTAAAGATATTAGATCAGAAACGATACAAAAATCGGATAAATAAATTCTAGCAATTTCCTAATATCCAAACAATTCATTGCTGAGAAATGCAATGAACTAGGAACAGCGAGAGTAGAACTAACTTCCCACATTTTAACACTTTAAACGAGTAAACGGATTACCCATCTTTAAGTTCACATTCCAAGTTACTGAGACACTGGTATCCAAGTAAACTGACCCCGCTTCCAACTCGCTTAAGTTTAGCCCCCCTCGACTTTAGTTTGTTTAATCACCCCCTAATACCAGGGAAGGGGAATCAACCTCATCACACTTAACAAGCATGGAGATTTAATCCGAGATCTTAACGAAATAACTCGTCTTGGTCCTTTTAAATCCACTTCACCGTTTTCGTCGATTTGAATAATTACTTACTTTGGACCTCAAATTTTACGATGGAAAAGCTTTGTAAGGAATCTAAAAGAGTAGAATTGTGTATTTTACTTTCTTAACTCCGACTAATCTTCCCCTGGTATAAAATATTCCAATTAATTACTAGAAATGTTACAAATGGACTTTAATATTTTAAAATATCATTGTTTCTCTTTTCTAGAAATTGTGAAAGGGTATTGTTCTAAAGATTTTCAGTTTTGTGATATTGTTGGAAACTTCTGTTACGCAAATCAAATGTAGTAATGTAATATATATTTCAATAAAATATCGCACGAGCATTTCAATTGTTTTTTTTTAATACTGATTGAAACAAAAAATAAGTAATACATAAAAAAATAAATAAAGTCAATTCCTACTTAGGTCAAAAACGAAAATTTTTATTTTAGTTACTTTTTATTAAATAATTACAATTAATACAACTATGTATATACTTATGACAGAATCAAAACGTGACAAAATAGAAAGCGATTTTCCTTTCTATGTATGGTGTTGAACTATTACTTTTGTTTGTTACTATTTATTCATTCATACATCACATTCTCAGAAGTTAGGCCATCCTGGGTAGGATTCGAACCACGACCTTTGGATTAGAAGTCCAACGCGCTATCCATTGCGCTACAAGGACACATTATTAATCAATCAGGGGATATTCATTAATTAAATTTAAATAATGAATAAATATTTATAAAAAACTGTATTAACATCAAGTTTCATCCACTACGTTTAAAAAGATGTATTTGAACTTCAGTGGATGAATAAAAAGTATTTTATTAACGATTAAATATTTGAACAAGATATATATGTATATAAATAAATATATATAGGGAGAGTGTTAACTAATATTAGGAATTCAAAAAGACTAAGTCATCAGTTTTTAAATATCGCGAAAATATTTCATTTTAATTTAGCACAATTTG
Source organism: Trichonephila inaurata madagascariensis (assembly GCA_019973955.1). Classification (NCBI taxonomy): domain Eukaryota; kingdom Metazoa; phylum Arthropoda; class Arachnida; order Araneae; family Nephilidae; genus Trichonephila; species Trichonephila inaurata. Next base: position 870,944 of record BMAV01016922.1, read on the forward strand.
ATTGTTTTTTCACTTATATTTCTCTTGCGTTCTGTAGCGTTTTTACTTTTTAAAACACTTTAGTAAAATTTACGGTACAGTAAAATTACGTGTTATACCATCGAAAAAAAATTCAGCCAATTAAAAAAAGTCTCCAAATATCACGATTTGCAGCCAATAGTGGAAAACAATAAATGTTCAGATTTTTTGAGAAAAATTGTACTCAATTAAACGAAGCTTTCTTTTAGTATTTAATCCATTACTTGGTTGTGCCAAACTGTATAGAAAAATAACTACCGCGGAAAGAAATTAAAATACATTAAAGTACTATTCCTTTTATAAATGGCAACTTTTTCAATCTTAAAAAAACAAATAATGGAATGAGCAATAATGGAATCAAAAGTTGATTTCCTTCCAATTTTATTAAACAGAACATGAACGAATAAAAAGGCTCAATGAATAAAAACATCTACTTTATCAGCAATTACGAATAAACAAACTGTTATTTTAAAAATACAAATACAATTCAAAAATCGTTCAACTAGAAAGAGAACAACTAGATTCATTTATTTCTCCTGTCTTCACTTCACTTATCAAGCGATTCAGTTCATTTGCTAATTGATTTCAGACTATAGTTGCTAGATCAAATTAACGAAAGTAAAATTTAATTAACTACAGCTTTCTGAACTTGCTTAAATGAGTGTTAGTCGTTATTTATGATGTAATGTAGAACATTCTATAAATAACGTTGACAGACGAACATAAATACGAGTTTAATGCCTGCCAAAAGATGAATAAGAATCGCTTGCGAATTTCCATGGGAATCAATAAATCGAATATCCAGGGTAAACTATACGTAATTTTTCAATTCGATTAATCGAATTTTCTTGAAGTATAATGGAGGTCACGACTTCATTGTTAAAATTTTTTCCCCCGGTTCGAGATTATTGTTTTAGGCAGAATGATTAATGAAACTGTTCATCATTCTGGACATCGTAAAAATTGTTTCATTACAGTAATGATTCTAAAAATTTTCAGACAGAATGCTATTGTGTTTGAAGATTACATACATAAAACAAAAGAAACATATTCAGTTGCACATGCTAAAGTGAGACATCGCTGCGTCTATTTCTTCGTCAAATAAACATTTGGAAAAGTCGCTATAAGTTTTATAAAGTCTGGCAATTATACAAGTGCGTATAAAAACTCATTCTTTTAACAATAGTTTATAATCTCCAGTTCTCTTGATTTGTCTAGACTGGGAGGTAATTTGTTTTATATTGTAATGCACCCTTAACTTTTTGGACATCTTTGTGTCTTTAAAGTTTTGTTTTTGCATTTATAAATATTCATAAAACTCACACTTCCGTAATATTTCATATTTAAGCAGTTAAATTTATATTAATGGAAACTTTGTTGCAAAGAATTTTTCAAATAAAATTTTATTCATGACAAAGTAGGTTTTTCACTTGCAAATTGTTGCTAAAAATATATCTTATAATTGCAAGAACATATTATTCACATTAGATTTGTTTATGTGTTTCTTAAACATTTCATGAAATATTTGTTTAAAATGTACTGTTTCTGTAAAGTTTATGCAATTCAAAAATCCCAAAATAGTAATTTTACTAAAAAAATATTTAGATAACAAATACTAAATCATTTTTCAAACAATTGTAAAACAATATTGTGGCTTTACGATTTGTACCTTTTTTTGCAACAACTGATATCACTACCCATAAGAATACATTCAAAACACTAAATAGTTATTGAAATTAGCATTAACTTATATCAACGAATCAAATCAAAGAATAATATATTTTAAAACAACATGTTAGTTACAGTAACAAAGTATTGTCAATATAATAAAAGTTACCAAGTATGCGACAGCTTTTATAAATAATGCAAAAAATAGATATTACCGCACGCACAATCAATTTTTTTCATAGCTTAATTTTTTTTAATTCCGTAGTCTAATTCTTAAATAATTAAAATTATTCACTTAAAAATTCAATATTAAACGTTTCAAAATTGTATCTCATATGATCGTTCCTTTGATTTCCTTCAGAGAACTATGATACCATTTGAGCCAGTCTCAATTATATTTTCCCCTAAACCATCTTTAAAAAAAAAAGACTTATTCTAAATCACACAAGAAAAAAAATCCACAAAAATTCTTCCAAATAATAACGAAACATATATACGTAATTCTTTTCTCCTAAATTTTAAAACGCGCGTTCATAATCCAATCTCTCAAAAATACTAATTTTATTTCTATGAAAATTTTCCATTTATACATATTCCTGTTTCAAATACAACTGTATTTCTTTTCATATTTCATTTTTTCTTATTTAAGTCATATGATTTTATTTTGAAAAAAAAATCGCCATTTTTTAAAAAAAAAATAAGCAGAAAGAAAAAGTATTTTTAATACAAAATCCAGACGATAAAAGAGTACACAACTATTTTCTCTCCCATCTCCAAATTTTTATCCAATCCCACAACATTCGAATATTTTTATTTATTATATAAAAAACCTCACACCAATACATATTCCATCTTCCAACCACAAAAAGTAATTAACGTTCCAATCCATTTCTCAAAGTTCAACTCCATCTTTGGTTAAGTCATTCGACTAAATAAATCACCCATTTTTTTTTTCGCCACGAAAGAGAAAGTATTTTAATTTACAATTCTAAATCGAGTGAACCATACCACACATACAAGAAAGCCATTCTAAACATACCCAAATAGAAAAAGCACAGAAAACTGATCGTATTAAAGCTAAAACTTTCCCGCCATGTTGAAAAACGTGACCAGATTATTAGTGGCATCACCTAATGTCCGTAAACAACAGATTATTCCACCTACAGTTTAGCATACTAAAAAAATTAAGCTTATTATGGAAAACATTTCTTCCGGAACTCAGGAGAAATGTATTATTAAAACTAGGCTTAACATTTTTGGAAGGGTGTTTAGTCAAATAATGGAATGTGTCTTTATTATTTTTTTCCCCTTTTTGAATTATATATCGCCGTAATCTTTATTTATATTCTTATAAATCATAATGTATACAAATTGGAGTGAATTTAAAAGCGTAAGAAAATAAACTAATCAGTATTAAGATTTATTCATGGGTGGGAATTTTTTTTTTTTTTTTTTTTGGAGCACAGGAGCAGGTTTCCACCCATAAATGGAAAAAATTAACATGTGCATTTTATAAGCAATGCATGTCATGCTTAAGAATTTTGATAAAATAGATAGCGAGTATGTGTAAATACTTTTTTTGCCTGATCAGCCATTTCGATATTGAATTGTCTGAGTATGAAATTAAAAAAAAATGTTGAAATTGGATTACTTTTTCATAGAAAATATCTTACTTTCATAGTTAAAAGTTATTTTATAATCCTTTTACTATAATTTGTGCTGTTTGAAACGATTAAAGTGTACTTAAGTATTATATTGTCAATCAATTTCGTCGAATCAAAATACGTCGCCAAATGCAGCGATATGCAGCCAATAGTGAAATATATCCCGAGCAATATCAAAATAATATTTATAAACATAACAGGTCGACGTAGAATCGATGGTAGAATACTTAAGTGCCAATATAAATAAGTAATTTTTTTCCCTTTTAAAACTATAAGACAATTCTCAAAAAACTTGAATGATCTATATCTTTATTAAATAAATCTATTCTAATACACAACATTATAAGTTGAAATAGCAAAATAGCACATGTGGAATTGTATAATTAAATATTTTATAACGTTCTATAATAAAACATCTAGTGATATTTCATTAATAAATAACCTTTAACAAAATGGTTTGATAACAAAATATTCGAGGCAAATAAGTTTATATAAGACACCTTCGATTATTTTCTTTATATTTATAATTTTGATTTAAAAAATGATTTTTACATCGAGAATAATTGATTAGTATGAATTAAACTTGATTGATTAATCATTAATGAATGCCATTCTCCGATGCAAAACGTGAGCTATTAATGATTGATAAATTGGTATTCTGAACCCTAGTGAAATGATGAGGAAGACACTTGAGCTGGCAACTCTCTCTCCAAATTTCTACATTACGTCAACGTGAAACTTCGAGTCTTGACAAATTTAACACACAGTAGCTCCACTACACGGCGTTCAGAAATTACAAGACTTTAAAGAACGACTAGAGAAGCAAGCAAGGCTAGCCATGATCTCACGAACTATCGCACCTTCTAAATTAAATTTAGAGTTTTTATAATTTTTATTACTCATTATAATCACGTAACACAACAATTAATTGCAATTTCTAACAAAAAAAATTTAATGTAATTTCTTTTTCTCTCTAATAAGGTTTTTTTTCTTAAAAAATTAATTTTGCTTATTAGTGTTATGCTAGGTATGCTTTTCAAACAGTTGCAATAGAACAAAAAAAAAATAAATAAATAAGAATAGTATAGACAAATTCCTGAATTCTATACAAAGAATACTAGTATTCCCAAGCGTTTTTCTGATTTCTAAAATAACTCAGATTCATAGTCTTTCCCTAATAATTCACATCAAATAATTGTAAACAAGAAAAAAAAAATCAAAAATAATATTCTTTACAATGTGGTTTGCAAAAAACAAAATAAAGCGCTCATTAATACATGTATCATTAGAATCAAAATCCAACTTCCCAAGCGAATATTTTTTTTTTTAATTTAGGTAAAAAAAAAGAATTTTCAAAGGCCATTTCATTTCTTACGTCGCTAAACAACACTTGTACCATAAAGAACCTACACACAGAGAGAAAGATACATCAACAGGGTTTGGAAAAAAAAGTCGGCATTAAAAAAAACATCTGCCTTTTATTCTCAGCCGTTTATTATTTTCAAAGTCCTTTTCAAAACACAGCGGCGAAAATTTCTTTTGATAATTGAAAAGCTTCGCGCATTCCCCTGAAGGAGAAGATTTCTTCCACACTTAACTTAATTCCGACGACTTAATTTTCTTAATATCTCACTAAGTCATTTATCGTTATTGGAAGACTGGAGGATTGCACTTCTTGTAGGCACTTGTGTAAAGCCGTGTTAATTAAAAACATGGATTCTTCTTGCCAACTGCTCTTCTTGTTGCGGAGATAAAATGTTTTAATTATTACGGCCCGAAGAATGTACAGAATAATCTAAAGCGTTTTTATTTGTTTTTTTTTCTTCTTCAGTATGTATAATGAGTGGTACGTGGTGAAAAATTTAAGAGGTATTTGAGTTTGCATTTTCGGTAAGATGTTTTTTCCCTTCCATAATCAAATAGAGTCATTGAAACTGAATTTAGATTAAACAGATTAGTTTTTTTTCTTTCATAAAAGGGAGTTTATAAAGTATTCGAATTTTTTTTGTATGGTAATGCATGTTAATTTATATGGTATTAGAATGATTTTTTTTCCGCGCCATTTTCAAGATTGCTCACTATTGAGATAAGATTTGAATACAGCAATTTTTTTCTTTTTTCTCTATTCTGAAATTTTTCAACAAACAAATGATTCACATATTAGAATTAGAAATTTATTTTTACCGTTTAAATGCTTATATCTCAAGGGCATAGCCAACTTAAATCAAAAGCAACCACGTGTTTTGATTGAAGGCTTATTAAACGTCGGAATGCAAAACATCACAAGGGCTATTGGCGACGGACCCCATTGTTTTGAATCACGACCAAGAAGGAAGATGGCGCCAAGTTGACATCCCACTCTCCAAACATCCACTTCACACTAGCGCAACGTGTCTCAAACTGTGGGGCGCGCTCCCTAGGGGGGCGTGAGCATGTCGAAAATAAAAAATTTAAAGTAATTGTCAATTTACTGAAAGGTAGAAAAAAATATATTCATTCTGACATAATAAAGAATAAAATACATATTCACACTGATTTAAGATACTTATAAATGTATCAATACGGCAGAAAGTATTTGATAATTAATTTATCAATATCAAATTAAAAACTAGTTTAGCAATTACTAGTGACTTCTATGGGTCTGTCATATACAAAATTATGTACAAAAAATAATTCTTATCTTGATAATTTGTGCAGTTTAAAATTTAAGCCGTAGCTTTAGCACCGAATTACATTATCATTGCATTCAATACACAGTTGTTGTATGAGGAAGGCGCGATGAAAATTATGACTGAAAATTGGGTCACCAATATTGAAAGTTTGAGAAGCACTGCACTAACGAGAAATGAATTTGAATCTTAACATGCATCAGCTCTTCTACGTGATTGGATTTAAGTGGCAACAAAACACGATTGAAGGAATATTAAGTAACGTCCTACTATTAAGCAGCACGAGAGCTATTGGCAAAGAACCTCGTAATTTTGAACCACGATCAAGTGACAAAGACGACACCTGAGTTGGCATATCCCCCTCCAAACTACCACATTACACCAAAGGGGACTCGGCAGATTTAACGTGCATCAGCCCCACAATATGGCAGGTCTTCAGTAGCTCTAGGACTGGAATTCATGACGCTCCGGCCTCGAGTCCGTGATCATGACCACTAAAGGACTGTGGCCACGTAACAAAGCTTGCACTCGTAACTCGAAAACAGCAACGCCGTCCAGCTACTAATGGAATAATGTTAAACTCTGTACGTTATACTCAATTGAACTTACGTGATGTTTAAGTTAGGAAAAGAACAAGTGTGGGGTTCCTTCTACCAATTATACATTTCTTTAACAATTTACAATTTTTCTTCTAGTTTTCATTTCCTGTTCTCTTTATGATTTACATTGCAGTTATACATCAAAATTTAAACTAAGATCCTCATAGTTTGATTATTTTTCTGAATACTTGAAAAAAGATTGTATTTCGATTAAAAAGCTAAATTTACTACACAACAATTACTAAAATTCAGCCGATACTTTTTGATTTTGTGGTTGCCTGTAGTACTAAACTTAGAGAAAATTATGCCAACTTTTTTGAAGACAAAATACTATCAGTTTACATGTCCAGCAGGGACACAAGCGAACATTCCTGTTTTCTGCATAATTAAAAGGAGAAAAAACCATTAATAATGAAATGATCAACAATAAAAACATTAAAAAGCACGAGCTTCATCGTTTCTAATAAGTTTTTCATTTACAAAGAAAAGAAAAAGCAACATCGGTGCAAGTATTTCCTCGTAAATAAACAGTGTACAAAATGAGAAAAATTAGCGAACTATAAATGTCATTTTCACAGTATTTACCAAACTAAGATAGCCAAACACGAAAAGCCGAGTTTCATATAACACACTCAATGAACGAAAAAGAAAAATTCGAATACTATAATTTAAAACAAATATCTCTTGCGTGTCAGAGCAGGTGACGGTAATGAAACTTTTATCCTCCAACACGTGTGGATAAAAATAATTTCTATCGCTAATCATGGCGAACACGCGATTTGAGGCGATGATTTCTGAATGGAAATAAAAATGGCCACTTCCCGAAGCGAATTGAAGTTACTACAAAAATTATACGGTCGGCAAATGTACATCAAACACAATTATTTTTATGAATTGATATATTATATTATTATATGCATGATCCTGGACAACTTGCCAATATTTGCAAGTCAAGATGAATGTACTTATACATAGAAATTAGCTTTATTGGGCTATTTATTGCTTTTTTATTCGATATTTGCTTTTTTATATTGAGAACCTTTAATGAACGCATAGCAAATTTATGCATTCGAATTTTCTAACCCTAAAAAATATATGGAAAATAACTGTACTTTAAAATATTACACAAAATTGCAAATATCATTGAATTACAAAACATATGTTAATTATAGCCATTTTTTACAAATTTTAATACTTGATAGCTTAAAATATTCACCACCTGTTAAAAATAGAATTATTCATTGAAAATTAGAAGAATTATTTAGCAATTACGTAAACTTCGATATTTGTAAATCGAATATTCGTTCAACCTTCCGTCGTAGAGTTTTATCCTATTTTCAAGGAATAAATATTTCTATTTGTCTATATAAACGACTATTTCTTCTAAAACATAATTTGCTGACTAAATTCTGAACTTTTTTAGAATGCTTATTTAAAGCTTAGCACTATATTTACTATATTAAAATACCTTGTATCATATCGAATTCTCTGTGATTTGTTATTAAAATAAAAATTAATTTGGAAAACAATACAAAGATCGAAACAGAATTTTGTTTTATTTTTTCTAAAAATACTAAAAAAAAACAACCCTAAGTTTTAAGCCTAAATGCTAAGAATGAAACAAATTTGTCAAAACTTCGACTAGTATTAAGAAAAACACTACTATTTAATAACTCCAAAAGATCGATTATACTTTGGTAGAAATTTTATGTTTAAAGCAATTATTCGCAAAGAAAAAATATAAATAGTTTAGCTGTCAAATCTATAACTTAATATTCTAATGAATACAATTTAGAAGCTTTGGTACATTAAATGTTAATTTCTATTCTATTCTATTAACTCAAATAAACAAAGTAAAAAATGAGAAATGTATGAATTAAGACATTCTGCCAATCAATTAAGAAAAAAAAATCTCAAAGTTACAAAGGTATTACCTGCCCTCCAAAAGTAAAAATCAAACTGTTTGGATTTTTTTTTCAATCAAAAATAACATCGAAACTATTATCCAAAAATACATAACTGTTCTTGAACTCTTACTTAACACACCCATTTCCAAGGGCGTTCTCAAAATCCATTAACCGATTCATTTTTAAGCAAACAACAGTAAGTATATCAGCCTTCAGCTGGAAAGAATATATTTTTTAAATATCAAGGAAAACACAATTAAAAATAGTGGTGTAACCCAATTAGGCCTTTAAGCTCCTTTCGATTTATAGAGGCTAAGCGGTTTTGGACTAAAAGAACAATTTATGTGCAAAAATAAGAGAAGTATTTTAATTTTAATATGCAATTAGCTGTCAACCATGTCAATTCCAAAACAGACGTGCATATGATAATTTGCCATTCGCTCCATTACTTCTGGAACATTCTCGAACAATGGATCCATAACAAATAAAAATGAAATGAATCGTTTGCAGGAAAAATGACATGATGCCAATTTTTTTTCTGTTTATTATGTTTTAAAATCGTATATGGAATATTTTTAAAAGAACAAACTGTTTTGCTTAAAAGTTAGTAATTACTAATGCATTCAATTTTTTTAAAAAAAATAGTTAGTTCTTGTTTTTAAAAAATTTAGCGCTTTTTACTTTTTTTTATTGATTTAAATTAATAGTTGTCTCTAATTTTGTCGTGACTTGATTTTAAATTTTATATTACTTACTGTTGCATAACTTAATTATTATAAACTCATTGCTCAGTTTTTAAATTTTGCATTTGATTTGCTTATTACGATTTTATTCTGAGTTATATGTCTTTATTGTGTAGAATAAATAAGTCTGAGTAATACTAGTTATTTAAAGAATGTTATTAGAATACCAGCCTTGGAGAAAAACTAGTTAGTCACAAGTTCAAAAATAATTTACTATGAATTTTTAGAGCACAAAATACCTGTATTTCAAAATTTATCGAAATAAATTAGAATAAGAAAGCATTATTTAAAGTTTTTATCGAACTTCCAAGCAACTACCTTTCCAACCATTGCTTTACAAGACCTCGACTTTTGAAATCACATTTCTATATATACATTGTGTTTTTTAAATTTTTAAAATTTTCTTGGATAATGGCTAACAAAAATGTGTCATTCTTAAAATAATAAAAATCAGCAAAAGCTTCAAATCACTGTCGATATCTTCTGTTATTGTTCTACACTAAAAAATGCCAGACAATATTCTCAGCGTGATACGACAAAGAGGGAACACGTTTATTATACTTAACTATTACTGTTGTCAAAGGAACGAGAATCGATTGGGGGTTTGCTTTTATTTTCATGCTATTTTAATCCTTCTTGTAATGAAAAACGCTTTTTTTATGCATAACTGGAAATAATTACTACTACAGTCTTATTTTTTTCCACTTTTACGCTCAATCAGACATGAACGATTTGTACCATCCATTCAATGGAGCTATAGTTTATCGTTTATATTGATTTCATACAGGTAATTGCTCAAAGAACTGTTGTGGCACGCCGTTAGTTTTTCTTATGATGGATGAAAGATGAAATATTCTTAGACTTGAGTTTTATTTAAAATTCTCACCGACTACAAGGTCACCAAAAGGGCGATAATTGGTTTCTGAATAAAACATGCTAGTGGACCAAAAAGCTGGGGAGATAAAAATCATGGAAGAAAAGAAAGCTGTCCACTCGGTCTTCGTTAAAGTCAATGCAGCTTTCAATTCACGCCAAGATAAGAACAATTTTTTTTTTTCTTTTTCGTTGCTCTGGCATGCTTGTCGTTCCTAAAGAAAATAGTAGAATAATAATCGTTGAAAATTTCAATTAGCGTTGTTTGAGAGCTTAAAATTGACGCACAATAGGCGATAAATATTCATTGATGGTGAACATTCTTCGTCAACGATCAGGTATCAATAGTGGAGAAATTTTAAACGTGTGACTTGTCAGAAATATTTAGTGCACCACTTCATTTCACTTCGTAAGTGAAAAGAAATAAGGGATTATATATATAATACAGTTAATTTCTTTTTGCAACATAACCAAAACACAATAATTTCAAACGTGCATAAATATATTCAACTATGTAAATATTTTTATCAAAATATTTTAAGAAACTGAAGTAAGAATTTTAAATAATTAGTTCTTGCCTTTTAGCTAATAAATATTAAATCTTGAACATTTTCACAACTAAAAGAAACATTTCCCGCACCCCCCCCCTTATAAAATTGGTGATTGTCATATTTAATTATGACCCTACATGTATTTTTTTATACTGAATGTCAAAATAGGACATACAGCAAACGCAATTAACATAAATAAGGAACGTTAACATATTCTGTGTGGTTCTTATAACTTATTTCAGTAATAAAGCACACTTGAATAAATGAAAACAAATGCCTAAAAAACGTCACATTAATCCAGAAATATACATTATGTATATTTTTGTTATCACTTATTCTTAAACTTATAGTCCTGTAAGGATTAAGTAAAAGGAAAAAAAAAAAAAAAGAATAACATAATTTTTCTCTAAGTCTTAAAATATGGAAACATTAAGCAGGATTATATTTAACTGAAATGTATTAATATAAGATGATCATTAAGGCCATTAATTATTTTAGTTTAAGTACCTCCAAGGCACATAAACTTTATACCTAAATTTAATATTATTTCCTTCACAGATTATAAAACGAAGAATTTAATTTTAGAAATCAACTTACACAATAACATTAGTTCCCAAGACAATTATTTTTATAGTTTAGAAATATTTTTTTCTTCCATTTACTTCATATAATAAGTATTTAAAAAAAAATACGCAGGTAAAAATATACATATATTGTTGCGTTCGATTAATATCTAAAATCAAGTAATATATAAAAAATTAAGTCAATTCCTACTTACAATTAGATCAACAAATAAAATTTTTATTTTAGCTACTTTTTATTAAGTAGTTACAATTAATATAAATATGTATATACATAGGACAGAATCAGAACATTAAGCGTTAATTAATTTTTATTAATTATCATTAAAATATCGTATTGTCATCCAAAACAATTGTGTATATAAAATTTTAGTTCAACTAAATGCTTTAAAACGAGAGGAAAAAAAAACCTTTTCAAGTTTTAACACAAGTCACCAGAAATGATGCCATCGTGACTGTATTTGTGTAATTCTTTAAATAATTAGTTTTAATCAATTAATTTTTATTAATTATAAAATTAAATTACTGCATTGTCATCCAAAATAATCATGTATATAAAATTTCAACTCAATTGAGTGCTATAAAATGTATTTTATTAACGATTGAAAATTCCACGAAGATAAATAAATAAATAAATAGAGAGTGTGAGTTAATAGTAGGAATTGAATAATAGTAGGATTGCTAATTTATATAAAATAAATACAAATAATAAATACTCTATTGCGATATCTTAAGCAACGCAAAAAGAAGAAAAACCAACCATTATTATTATTATTATAAGAATGGGTTTTTCCCACGGCAAAAAAAGTACTCATTAAAACGTGGATTCAGTCCATTTCTTCAAACACTGACTTAAAACGACCTTCAAATCTTTTAAACCAACGCAGATCCTTGACCTACCTAAAATGATACTTCTCACTATCACACAAAGCAAACAAAACAACCCAGAAGAAACAGGTACTTATCGTGCCTTTGTTCCAAAAACATCAGAAAAAGCAACGCACCCAATTCGAGCCTCACACCATTTTCCCTTCCAGTCCCAAACAGTATAATTTACCCAAGTGTCAGTTCCGGAAGGTCCAAAAACGGAAAAGGACTGCTGGGCTTGAAAACGAAACACCAAATATTACGAGATCCTTTCCTCCCGCCCCACCCCCTTAAATGCTCACCCCTCCCGAAGTTTACAAAATTGGAAGGACATTAGGAAAATTGCTCTCCCCGAAACTGTTGATGGGTGAAAGCTCCTTTTGCAAGGCTTTGACATGCTCTACGAAGCGCACTAAGTGGTCTAATGGCTGACAATGATTCAACCTCAAACATGTCATGGAACTATCTTCTCTGTTGCCCCAGCGACAACGAGAGGTAATTACCGGAATGAGAAGACCACTAACTAACCTGGCAGACCCAGTTCCGTAATGAACTTCGGTCGTTATTTGCATAAACCGACCATCTCCAAGCTGCTGGGAGATACTTTGCAACCACATCAAACGACGGAATAAAATGCGTACACACACGGAGAGAAAAGTATGTATGGGATGTTCAGAACGAATCCTTCGGGGATGGACACTGGTTTTGAAAGGGTGTCTTTTTGTTCGGAGACGATTTGTGAAGACTTTTCTCCTGGATAACTCTTTTGTTATTGTTTATCGGAGCAATTTGATTTGATAAACAGCATATTTATTCTATGGGTGGTACAGAATATGCAATAACAATTTATAATTTTTCATACAAATTTTTGCAGAAATCTTTATCAAATTCCAGATGGCCACATTTTATCTAGCTCGCATTCGGCTTCCAAAAATCACTGATGAAGTATTATACACACCAATTTATTAGTTAATTTTTATTGCACGAGAGATGTAAAATACGGTTGGCTTACTTTTTTGTGAATAAACTGCCTTAAATTTCTGAAAGGAACTCCTGCATATGATTTCGTCACTTCGTTGGTACTAATTCTGAATATGATTTTAAATTACGTCTCACTATGTAGCAACACGAAGGCTTCTGTCAACGAACCTAGTAATTTTGAACCAAGTTCAACTGACGAGGAACAACACTTGTGTGATCTGGTACCTTTTTTTTTCAAACTTCAGCAACATCCCAATTTCAGCGATTTTGAGCCTCGACAGAACTCATCTGCACTAAGATTTTATTGCGGCATTAGGACGTGAATTCGCGACTAGGGAAATGAGTCAATAAGTTCGTGAGCATCAACACTGCGTTGCCACAGCCCTGATGAAGACGAAGAACAAATTACTATTAAAAACTTCCAGTATATTATTAAAAAATTAAGTTACTACGCTTTCAACAATGTCAGTTTGAATCAATTCTAGTTACGTAAAAGGCCAGCATAAGAATTGGTGAAACCCGAAAGTGACACTTGAATAGGAAGTTTCTGCGAAAAAGTATAGACTCGGCTCTAGTACAATTTATCAAAATTTTATCATTCAAGCATTGTTCGATTTCTAACAGTGAGAAACGATAAATAAATACTGAAGCCTATTTTTCAACCATGTGTTGATATTTCTTCAATAACCAAACTCTCTTTTAAGGTATCCGACTACGTTCGGAACCATGATTTTAAAAAAGCGCATTAATGGATGATTTTTTATGATAGTTAGTGTCCCTTAGTTTAGCATACATGTATAAAATTATTTTAAGGCCATTATGACAAAAAAAAATTATTTAAATATAATATTTTGGCAAAAAGTTAACTTAGAATAAACTTTTCAAAACGTTCCCCTCTTATAAAAAACGTTCCTATAATAATAGTATTTTGCTTATATAAAGTAAAGACTTCTCTAGAGAGTCTGGACTTGGAGTTTTGAAAAATTCACATTATTTTCATAGTCACTTCCAATTAAAATAACTATCGGCGCTTTTTTCTTAAAATTTCTCCCCTCTGCTGTAGTAAAATATGGATAAATCCACTTCTAAGTTATATATTTCAAAAACCCTAGTTCAGTTTCTGTACAAAGGTCTGAGATATATACAGGCAAAACATTATTATAATAGACGCATTTTTCATAAAAGGAGAATGTTTGGAAAAGTGGTCAATCTATTTTCATTTTTTGTCAAAATATTGTACCTAGAAAATTTTTTATTGTAATAATATTCTTAAAACAATTTTATATACGTTTTCTAATCTAAGTGACACTAAATATCATAAATATTGCCCATTTATACGCTTTTGCAAAATCACGGTTCCGAACGTAATCGGATACCTTAAAACTTTTCAAGGCTGAGAAGACGGTCATTTACAGAAAACTCTCCCATTCATTTAAATTTGAAGAAACTTACAAAATCTGAGTTTTATAATTTCAATTTCCTTTTAAAAATGTCTAGTTCTCCTTTACAAAATCCTTAGTCTCCTAAATATCCTTAAAAAGTTCACAAAACTGAAACAAGAGTTACTTTCAGTAAACCCTCATACTCAACTAAATTTGACCTAACTTGCAAAAGCTCTGTTTTATTATTCCGTCGATACAAATTTCCCTAACTAGAACCCAAAACAGTCCTGAGGACTTACTTCTCCAGTCTGTTCCTTTCACAAATGCTGAAAAGGTAGACTAACACCGGTCTGAGTACCGCTATTTTTCATAAGTTTTTCAGTTACGAGCACCGGGGCACAAAATGAAAAATGCTCCATAGGACTCCCAAAGCTACCGTAACACAAAATCCATCCTGGGGCATTTGGTTTTTTTTTCTCCTTCAAATATTATTGCTGGGTTTCCCACGAAAAGAAAAGAACGCTTAGGAAAATGTATAGAAATTCGATTGTTGGGGGCGTAAGCTTGATTGATAGTTTTTTTCCAGCCGATCGTTCCGTTATATTGATCTTTAATTTCGTTTTCATTCCCGCGGACTATAACGTAAACGAATGGGGGTATTTGTACCGAGTAAGGAGGACGGAAACCAATTTTGGACCAATGGGAGTTCTCTGAGGTGGCCTTTCCGGATTTGGAAGTTATTCGTGAAATCTAAAAGTAATGAGACAAAGTTATTTTGTCACCTTGATGTCAATTCCATTACTTTTTTCTGGTAAAATGAGTTTGAGTTTTTTTCTCTGTGATGGCTTAGAGATAAGTTCAGACTAACTGTGGGATTTTCTACAGGTTTTATTTTTTAAAAAAGTATTCAATGAATCTATGATTGTTTTTTTTTAAAAAAAAATACCTCAACTTATATTTTATTTACACACAAACTAGGTAATATCCGTCGCAACAAAAACAAAATATTAAAAATAAAAATTTAAAAATTATAACTTAATAAAAATTACATATTCTTGCTACAAGGAAATAATTAGATTTTATTTTTATTCACATTCTGATTACGTATACCTTAAGGTATCCGACTACGTTCGGAACCATGATTTTAAAAAAGCGCATAAATGGATAATTTTCATGATATTTAGTGTCACTTAGATTAGAATACATGTATACAATTGTTTTAAGGACATTATGACAAAAACAATTATTTAAATTTAATATTTTGGCAAAAAATTAACTTAGAATAACCTTTTTTTCAAATGTTCTCCTTTTGCAAAAAATGCCTCTATTGTATTAATATTTTGCCTGTATATAGGTCAGACCTCTGTACAGAGGCTCAACTATGATTTTTAAAAAAATCAAATTATTTTCAGAGTTACAACCATTTGAAATAATTATCGGCGTATTTTCTTAAAATTTCCCCTTTCTGTTTTCGTAAAACATGGATAAACCGACTTCCGAGTTATGCATTTCAAAAATTTTAGTTGAGCCTCTGCACAGAGGTCTGATCTGTGAATACAGACAAAATATTAATACAATAGAAGCATGTTTTACAAAAGGAGAACATTTGGAAGAAAGGTTATTCTAAATTAATATTTTACCAAAATATTGTATTTAAATAATTTTTTTTGTCATAATGTCCTTAAAACAATTTTATACATGTATTCTAATCTAAGTGACCCTAAATATCATAAATATTATCCATTTACACGCTTTTGCAAAATCACGGTTCCGAACGTAGTCGGATATCTTAAGCTCAAGTTAGGTAACTGATTTTGGTATCAAATAATTTTAATGTAAATAGTGTAACATTTTAAATCCTTTCTAATGCCTGTTAAAAAAAATTTTGTTTTTACACAATGCGTTTCTATCTTTTTAGATTTTATATATAAACTCTAAGAAAAATATCAAAATTCCAAAATTGATTCTTCAGCAGCTAAAACAATGAATGCTGTGGTCTGTTTTGCGGAGTTATAATATACACATTTTATATTTTATACATAGTATATACAGTTTTTATTAGTAAAACTTTTAATATATACTATGCCATCATTGTTTTATTCTTTATAATTTTTTATTTTCAGCAAGTTGACTTCCATTCTATTTTTCTCCAGTTTTTAAAGTTATATTTTACAAAATCCTGGAGCAAATTGCAATTTAACTTTTATATATTAATATATTTTATATTTATATTCCTTTGTTTTAAATTTTATTTTCATTTTTAGTATTTAGTGCGAGTATATTATACATGGTTCAAACAAAAAAAAATCATCGAGTAATTAAAATCAAAAGCAGAATTTGAGAAATGACATTCAATAATTCAATGAAGATTATTGAGTATTATATAAAATGTAATTTATATTAATTAAATTTATAAGAAAAATAATTTTATAAAGAAAAAAAATATCCTTTTTATAAATGCAAAACAATTGAAGGACAATCTGCTTTAAAAGATGCACCTATCACAGGAAGAAAAAAAAAACTTCACACTCAGGTCAGAGATAAATTTTGAAATCGAATCCATTTTGATAAAATTTACATCTTTCGTATTACTATCGTAGCAAACTAAATACATTTAGGTCTGAATTTGCAGAAAACAGCTGCGTCAATCAAATTATGTAAATCATGTTTTTCTCTGAACGCGCTCGCGAGAGAGAGAGTATAAGGATATTTAGTTCAGCACAGAAAATAAAAATTTCTTTTAAGTGTATCTTTGATCGATTCGTGACACTATTGCATTGTTTGGAATAAATTAATCTGTTAATGACTTTTTTTCATAGTTTGCGACATTTGACAAAGAAATCTTACGGTTTTCTTATAAAGAAAAACCGTAAGATGCTTAAAAACACTTAATATTCGAAAAGATTAATTTATGTTTTTCCCCTCAAAATAAAGTTGTTTACTTTTAAGACTGTATATTCAATTTCTAATAAGAAAATGAACGTAATGTTTACATTAAAAATAAAAGGATTCCTTTTTGGTATGTCTAGTATGTGAAGTAATTTAACTATCTTACAAAATATCTATTTCAGTCGATTAGAAAAGTACAAAAGTAGCGACATTTATTTAGGAATTAAAAATCGGATTTCTTATTACGAGTTACAATAACAAAAACATGTTTTACTCGAAAATTGATGTCAAAAATAAATTCCAACATAAAAAAAACACACAATGCTTTTTTTTTACCTACCGAACAACACTTAGGAACCAGTAGCACTTTGTATTCTTCCTACAAGCCGAGCAAAGTTAATTGCAATAATCATCTTTCCCCGTGAACTTTTTCGAGAACCTGTTAGAATCAGGTTTTATATCGGATCAATTAGTTGAAGGAATTATGAAGTTCTGGACGAGGCGTGGCGGCGATGAAGGCAACCCAGTCAAAGGTCATACACAAACTGATCGGCCAAGAAACTCCAATCCAAGAAGTTCATGACACTTCGTGACTTTCGTTTTTGTCTAGATATTACACAAACAAGAGATGGCAGCAATAAATTTAACGCGGTACTTTTGATTAGTTTATTTCTCCTTAAAGTGTTATTTACATTTTGCGGTTAGATAGCGGGATGGAGAAAGGAATTAAAACATAATAAGTGAAAACAAGTGAACATTGAATTAAAATGTACTCATTAACAGAATAGTAGAAAAATATTGAAATCCCCCCCCCCTACTTGTTACATTTCTAAAGTAAACAAAAAATATTTTTGGACATTTGGTATAGTTTATTCTATCAGTTCTAGTACAGAAGAAAAGATTCTCTCCCTCATCAGATCAGCTAAGAAAAGGGGTTTTCGAAAAATTAATTCTCAAGGGAGGAGTTAAGGGGGCGTTATAGACAAAAAAAAATTCTACTTCCGTCTATTAAACCTACAGATTTCAAATTTGGCAAGCATGTGTCGTCTGTAAAGGCCCACTAAGAACAGGTTTTACGTAAATCAGCTTCCCGGGGAAAGGGGGGGGGGTTATGAGGCATAAAAAAATTAACACACTTCCGGTGTTGAAATTTAAGTCCTTTTTAAATCAAGGCATGAGGGCTGTAAGAATATTTTAGAATACAATCACAAGCTAAAGGTTAGGACTTGGATATTAGTAACTTTTTTAAGAAAATATACATCATCACAAAACAACCAGCGAAGCGAGTGGTAATGGATAGTAACAATATACATGGTTAAAAAGATATGTTTGAAAAAAGATATCAGAGCAGAATGGCACAATACTTTTTTTATGGCAAAAGATACTCTGAATAGTTATAATCGGTTATTTAAGAATTTAACTAAACGAGTACTGATATTGAGAGCTTTTTCAAATGTATTTACTTAAAAAACAATAGAAACAAAGAACAATTTCTACATTACTTTTCTTTCATATAAAGATGAGTATATATTGATGCGCGTTTGAAGCGATAGAATAGAAAATAATTAATTTAAGAACTAGATGAATACGTTATCTTATTTTACACATATATAAAAATATGTTATAGAATATACTATTATTATATACAATAGGATATAGTAAAATACGTTTAAAGAAACAAGAACCATAAATGCATATTATATTGCTTTGAAATGACAGAAATTTATTTTTTTTAATCTTTTGAGAAATATCACAATATATATATATAAATAGGGAACTTTTACTTTCTTTATATTTTTAACTTTTATTCCTTTTTTAATGGATTTTTTAACGTTTACTTTAAAAACTAAATTCTATATAGAATCAATTTAAAACTAAACATAATAATACCACAACAACATAATTAAAATTTGATCAAGCATTTAAAAAAGGAAATTTTCGTAACAGGAAAGTGAATTTTAACGATAAATTAAAACAATTAGATAATTAACTTAAAAATCCATTGAACCTGCAGACAATTGATCTCAAAAAAATTTCTAGTCTATAAAAATGTATGTAGCAAGGCCAAAATCATCCCATATAGCATGTTCCATTAATCAATGTGCTGCCTGGTCTGGTGGACAATTAACAAGCATGACATCTCTGTACTCAATAAACTTTGGCAGAATAAAACAATTAATCACAACTCTTATGAGGTGTCGATAACGTCAGCTTGTACCCCTACCCAGACCCATAACAAATGGCTTTACGTTAACATTGTTCAGTAACAGGAATGAGTAAGAAGAGGGCGAAGTGTTGACAAATGGTCTTGAGAACCAAAATCTATACATACATAACTGTTATGTTTGCACAGTTTAAAGAGACGGATTTGAGATTTTAAATTGTTACTATTCTGGATATGTTCAATATGGAAATATTTCACGTTTGACAGTTTTTTCTAACATAAAAATATAATGAAACAAGTAGTATAAAAAAAAAAATTAAGTCAATTCCTACTTAGATCAACAAACAAAAATTTTATTTTAGCTACTTTTTATATTAAATAGTTACAATTAATATAAATATTTATATACATATGACTGAATCACAACATTAAGTGGTAATTAATTTTTATTAATTATCATTAAAGTATCGTATTGTCATCCAAAACAATCGTGTATATAAGTTTCAGTTCAACTGAATACTTTAACACGTGAGAAAAAAAACCTTTTCAAGTTTTGACACAAGTCGCCAAATATGATGCCAACGTGGTTGCGTGTGTGAATTTGTAATTCTTTAAATAATTAGTTTTAATCAATTAATTTTTATTAATTATTATTATATTATTGTATTGTCATCCAAAATAATCCTGTATATAAAATTTCAGTTCAATTGAGCGCTTTAAAATATATTTTATTAACGATTGAAAATTCCACCAAGATAAATAAATAAATATATT
>BMAV01016922.1:891373-905787 GCA_019973955.1 Trichonephila inaurata madagascariensis
ATTATTGTATTGTCATCCAAAATAATCCTGTATATAAAATTTCAGTTCAATTGAGCGCTTTAAAATATATTTTATTAACGATTGAAAATTCCACCAAGATAAATAAATAAATATATAAATGAATATATAGAGATTGTGAGCTAATAGTAGGAATTGAAAAATACATTTTTAAAAGATTTTGCCAGCCATTGTGGGTGTGTTATTTTTTTTATAAAATATTTTAATTTTAGTAATAGTAAAACAAAACAATGTTTTTAAAGCTTAATATTTGTTCAGAATTAAAAAAGACCAACTTGTAACGGAAAAAAAAAACAATATGGCTGAGACAATTTGATTCAGACAAACGATATTTTAACCGTTGTTTTTAATTTCATATGAAAAATATTTACGGTAAAACAAGTTTTGAAAAATAATAATATTTTGAAGAGAAAAGACCTTTGTGTCTACATTGTCAATGTAAATAGAATTTTAGAAACATTTATAGATTTAGAAACGTTGAATTCAAACAAAATTCCAGTTACTAAGTTGAAAGGTTATTTTAATACGAGTTAGGTTAAATTTTTGGAAGAATGAAAAAAAAAGACTATAAAAAGAACTTTCTTTTCCTAATTTTTTTTTCCTTTGATTTATTTTAAACTAAAATTTGAAACAATTTAGTTGTATATAAACGAGTTACCAAAACTAAATACCCAGAGTTATTTCCTGTTTCTATCTATTTGGAATAAATGTATTTTGCATTAATTTGTTCCCATTGATAAATTCCGTAACAAATTCTTGTACTTTTTTATTGATGCATTAAAATTATTTTTTTTTTTATGAAAAGATCTCTAAAAGGTATATATTTAATGAAATTAAAATCCACTGAAATTTTTTGTGCCATGATTAACACAAATAAAATATGGTTAAACCAGAAACAAATAAAAAAGCATTGAATGTATTTAGGATTTAAAAAATAAAAAATATTCATTCAAAAATCCACAAGTAAGATGTAAAATAACCCAATTAAAATTATACTAATTTTAATGACTATACAATTTATAATATATTTTCTTATATATTTACAGTTTTATTTTACAGATGATAAAAATATCAAACTGTTGCCACTCTTGAAATATTTTAACAATGTATATACTGCTCATAAAAATAAAAAAAAATCCAGACAAAATATTTAAGATTTATTTTTTATTCTAAATTGTTTAGAACAACAACAACAAAAAAAAAATTCTTTTAGATCGTCCACCGGAAAAGAAAAAAAAAAAAGCTAGGTCATTAAAAATAAATTATACGAAGCATTTTTTTCGAACAAACTGCTAAACTTAAGTTCCAAGAAATTGTCTTCTAAATTTATTTTTATTCCAACTTATTTACGAAAGATGTGTCTTGGTTATTTATAGTAAAATATTCTTTGGCGCATAAATGTTTTTAAATAAGTTAACTTGGAATAAGATTATTTTATGCACACCGGTACATATATTTGGAATGAAATATTCATCTAAAATATATTATGTGTGTTTTTAAATGGAATGATTCCAGAAAAAGTATTACTGATTTTAAAATTCTTAGTATTCTTTCAAACATCATGCAAAATTAAATAATGTAAGAAATTAGTCAAGCTGTTATTATTTTAAAAAATTAATATCATGCCTTAGAAATCTTCAAGAAATGAAAAAATTACACTTTTTCTAAGTAGTCTTTAATCCTTTCATAATTAAGGGAAACATTTCCCATTTTAAATTTGATTGTTATCGTATTTAATTATAATCTTATTATTTTTACATAAAATGTCAAAATAGAACGTATACTGAATGGGTACTTGCATATTATCACAACCTATTGGCGACATTATATGAAACGAAGTACATGGTTGAAATTCAGCGCATACGGCACATAGAAAATCCTGGTTGCCGATTTGGCGAGTTATTGAAGGAGTTGGCGATTGTTGCGATAATATGAAAGTACCGCTGAATGCAATTATGTAAACGGAAAAATTAAAGTGGAAAAAAAAGTCGTCAAATCAATTGGCGCCAATGATAAAACATTAGTGAATGGTTTCGTTACTATTTTAGTTTATTGTGTAGTGATAGAGCACGTTACTGAGTTTTCTCACGCGTTTTATGTCGTTCGGTAAGTATAATTTAGTGCAACAATAAAATATATTTGGACAAATAAAAACAAATGTATTAATGTGATTAACAAATGTTATGTATTTTTTTTATTTTTTTTTATGATTTTTTATTATTTTACACGTTAAAAACAAACTAAAATAAACAGTTACATCCAAATATCTATTATTAGCAACCTGATGGTCCAGTTATAGTTAACGTAAATCGTTCAATTACTGAATTTAAGAAAATTTAATAAAAATGATTCAGTTTTCTCGTCTCTTAATTAAGTATTATAAATCAAAAACAAAAAAAGAAAAAAAAATACTGTAAATTATTATTTTTTCGTAGCATTCAGTAAATATTTACAGTCACATGCAACTAAATTCTTAATTTACCTCAACAAGGAAAAATTCAACCATAATTAACATTCATTAAAAGAAAACTTCTTTTTAAATTATTTTACAAAATATAAAGTCACAAAACATCATTTTTAAACAGAACCATTAAAAAAAAATCAGGGAGGAAAAAATGGATGAGAAATCCTGAAGATTTTTTTTAAAAAAAAAAACCATTCGTGGAATATTCATGCAACTAAACGAACCTTTTAAAGAAAAAGAAGAAGGGGTAAAAAAAGAAAAAAGAATAAAAAAAAAATCAAAAGTGTCGATAATACTGACTAAATACTTAGCGAACCCCAATTTGTCTAGCATTTGTTTCCGCGGGTGGTTCTAATTAATTTCAACATTAGATCAAGAAAAATCATTCACGAAAAACTGTTGGTGTAAGAAGTGAAGGAATAGGATGATTTGGGAACGAGATTAACAGAAATAGGGGAGGGGAGAGTTGAGACGATAATTACCGCCAAAGAAGGTAGGGAGAGATTGTGGGGGCGGGACAAAAGAAAGCACAGTGAAGTGAGAATCCATATTGGCTCTTCATTTTCACAAAAATACCCCTTACTCATTTTTTTTCTTTTAAAATTCATTTTTATCTCTGGAAGAAACGGTAACTCGAAGAGGGAAAAAAATATTAAAGGGGGGTTTGCAAGGGTGGAAAAACATGTCAGGCGTGCACAATTAGGCCTAATTACTTAGGCCACCAATGCTCATTAAGGATTATTGTTATTCTCCAAAGCTAGTAGCACACAGGGAAGAGTTAATTGTGGGAGGGGAGGGGGGTTAAAGCGATTAGGATCGGGAGGGGGTAGGCTAAGGGGTGGAGAGAAGTCGATTTGACTGAATCTCTCTCTTCCCATCCGGCTGTAGAATTTTTAGGACGTGCTAATTTCTTTCCTTTGCTTTTTTTTTCTTCTTTCCCCTTTTTCTTTCTCTCATACTCTTCTATTTTTAAGAACGATTTAAAAAAAAAAGAAAAAGAAAAATCCGTATCGGATTAAAAGAGTTGTCCTTTGGGCACAAAAAGAGAAAGAAGGAAGACATTATAAAAACGTCTTCAGAGGCATTGCTTTTGTAAAAAGACAAAAGTTTCACTCACATTTAACAATGACCTTATTTTAGAGACATTTAGAATAAAAGGACTGTTAAGCACTTAGCGTCAAAGCATATTATTGCGTTTTCTGCCTAATTAATTTTCGGAAGGTAGAATGACATAAATTTTAAGGATTAAATACTCGTTTTTCTGAATGACTTTTCTTTCAAGTTTTGCTAAACCTTCTAGCGGATTAATCATAAAATGAACTGAACTTGTTTTGTTTTTTTCTGAGCGAGATAAACTTTTATAAATAATTAGCAACTCAATTATTTTTTTATAAAAAAAGTATTCTAATGTTATTCAGAGAATACATTTGTTGCAGAATATTATCACAATGTTTTTCTTTGCATTTGAACTAATTAGTGCATTTAAAATACACAAATTTCAGTATTTTTCCGTTTCGTTGGCGTAAATCTCACCAAGTAGGCGACATTTGCGACAACACAAAATATACACATAAAAAATATTAATAAATATTAGTTTTCCTTGGTTTTTCATCCATTTTTGATAAATTATGAAAAGACGTTACTGACCACAATTTGTTTTGAAAATGTGGTTGTAAAAGGTTACTAGTGGGAATATTCCATACGGCGTCAGTTGTATCATTTTTGGCGACTTTATCGCCTGCGATGGCGGAACGAAAAAGTACCCAAATTCTTATTATATAATCTATTACTGATCTTATTAAATCTCAATACATACGTGAATTTTTTACAAATATATAAATGTAAATTAAACATATAAAGATAAATAAAGCACATTTTTTCGAAATCATATATTTTTAAACAAAATGTATTATTTTTAAACAAATGACAAAACATGATAAACATCACAAATAATAAACACTCGAAAAATAAACTATAGAAATTCAGATTTATATTCGAAAATAAATATGAATTTAAAAAAAAATATTACTGACGAAAATTTCTCTAGATGATTTTTGTTCCTATTTAAATGTAAATATCTACATTCAAATCCAGTAACATCTGAAAATAAATAGCTTTTAAAAAAATACTGTGTGCATTGAATCTGTAGGATGAATTTCAAAATGATATACAAAAAAAATTCTATTTTCTCTACAATGCAAATAAAAGTCAGGAAATAAATAAATTAAAAGAATGAATCTTTGTGAAAACATATCTTTTTATCCAAACGATTCATTATACATATTTTTTATTAAATATGAAATTCGAAGCAAAACTAGTGAACGAATAGAACAATTTTATTTTATTAAAACCCAAAGCAAATCTGGATGTAAAAAAAAATATATATATATATATATTACATTAAAGACGAATCAAAACATTTTTTAGCTTTTTTCCAAAATAAACATTCCAAATGATGAGTTTACGTTTTTATTTTGGCAATGAAAATAGACATGTGAAATCAAACAGAACTACGGAACTGGAAGTAATATACATTATTTCATTTATTATTGTCATCATACTTAATAAGAGAAGTTAAAAGATATAGAAAAAATAAAATATCCCAGCAAATAGCTATCGGAATACTTTTTTTTTTTTTACTCTCTGGCAACAACACTCTTTTAATTCCGTTTTCCTTTTTAAAGTTCCGAAATTCAAATTACTTTAAAAAGCATTCGAGACACTTAAGAGCTTTAAAATAACTCAAATCTTTCATGATGTGCTTTACTTCTTTAAAACCCATGAAAGAATTTTATTCTTTGCTTCAAGAGCTCAAAATATCAACGTAAACGAATTTATTTTTCCGCTGCTTTATTATTTTTTCATGCTCATTTTGTAAATTTCACGCATCGTGCAACCGTTTTCTTCATGGTAAATTAAATTGAGGACTATCAGCGTAAATAAGGGATTAAAATATGAAAAAGAAAGATTTGGTAAGGGGGAGGACTTCGGCTTAATAACAGAATATTATCCGATTATTGAATTTTCTGGTCCGGTCATTTCAGATATGCATTTACTACTAAATACTTGCGCTATGAGGGTACTTTAGTGGAAGTACGTGATAGCAAAAGAGATAAATCTTTTCAAAACAGAAAAAAATATGCATCTCCGGTTATTCGTTTTTGCAATAAGCCGCTTTTCCTGATGCTAATTTGTACGGAAAGGTTATACCACGTGACAGCTATCAGATCCACTTGTATTTGACATAAACTAACTAGGTTGTATCAATTTGCCAATTAGAAAACAAGGCATAATTTAGGTGTGTATTTTTTGAAGGTCAAAGTACTAAATATAGATAATTTAGTTTTGATTCTAAATGCTTAAATGTCAATATATGTCCAAACAAAACGAGTTAAATAATGATTTTAAAAATAAAATAATTTAATGTTACGTATTTAAGCTCAAGAGTGATTGAAAAATATATTTCCTCGCGATTTTGAACCATCGTTAGGTGACGATTACGACACCGGAGTTGGCCCCCTTTCCCCTCCGAACGTTCACACCTCGCCAAGTGAGTGAGTGAATATTAATTATATTATCGCCTTATTCAGTTACACGAGGGCTTGCTTTCACATCTCGCCAAGTGAGTGAATATAAACGTCGCAGGGCTTTTGGTGACGTACCACGTAATTTTGAACCATGGTCAAGTGACGTGGACGACACCTGAGCTGGTACCACTCCCCCCTCTCTTAACTACCACACTACACCAACGAGAGGATTTTTCAGCTCTAAATAGATTTAACGTGCATCGTTCCCCTACACGGCGGGTCTTTAGTGGTATTGGGCTTGAACTCGTGACAAGCCGGCTACGATCCGATACCTTGACCACTTGGCTACCGCGGCCACTCACATCTCGCCAAAGGGAGGTCTTTGAGCTCGACAGATTTAACATGCATCATACCCTCTTCATCGCAGGTCTTCAGTGACACCATCCTCGAACTCATGACATGGAGTTCATAACCATAACCCTGGGCTACCACAGTCTCGCTTACGTACAGATACTCATTCAAATGATAATCTGTAACAAGAAAATGTGAGTCACACGTAAACTCACAAACCTATGCACAAACTAACCAGAACGATTGCCGTCTTTCGATTAAACAAGCAATGTTGCTGAATGGTGGTAGGCATTGTTCTAGACAATGATGACTGGCATGGCATAATAATGTAGCCTTGTCACTATTGCCAACTGGCATATAGTTCGAAATTCCCATTTTTCCGGAAAATATTTCCGGGAACAACATTTGGTTCTTACAATTATTCCGAGCATGATCTCATTGTGACCGAGTTGAGGACGAGACGAGCGTTTTCCCCTCCCCTCCGAGGCCCAATCCCAGTTGGCCCATACCTTAAAACGTCTCTGCTTGAATCCATCATTTCATTTTTACCACCAAATAAATTGTAAAAATATCTATCTCATAAATACCACACAAAACACAACACAAACCTAAAATATTGAAAAGTACTGTATTTATACAAACATTTATGTACAGTCATTAAATAGAGCAACACATTTACTAACTCACTTAAGCAATTTTTATACCATCCCTTTTAATCATCCGAATAATTCACAAATCTTTTGTTTTTAAAACAAATAAAACCTATACAAAAAGGGAAACAGGGGGTTATAGGAAACCACAGAAAAGGGCAATAGTATCAACGTTAAATAAAACTCGGAACTAATTTAGTTAATCTCTTCGAATAAAACAAAAACACAGATTTTCATTACATTCGATTTCGAAAAAAGCACGGAAGTAACAACTTCTGAAGAATTCCATTGTTAAAATTATCAGCAGAACACTGCGCGGTATTTAATTTCCCTCGCATCCAGAAGAGATCTGATTTGGTCCGAACGTTGTCTTTCAATTGCCACAGAGCTGGATTTTGTAATTATAGATTAAATAATTGGTCTAATTCCAGTAGAACAACATGGCGGACCGATTCCGCCGCAGGCCATGGGTACTTTCCTCAGGACTTGATAGCAGAGACATAGAAAAAGAAGTAATTTTTTGCCTCGGAGGCACAGGGCAGGTTTCTGTGGACCATAAAAAATGAAAGAAGGAGAGAATGAAAATGAGAAAGAAGTGGAAAGTGAAGGGATAGTAACATTTCGAGAGTTGGCAAAGAGTGTGAGGGGAAAAAAAAAAATTTTCAATTAGGGGTCGGTTAAAAAATTCAATATCGGTTTCCATAGGGACAAGTATTGGAAGTTTTTGATTTAGTGCATTCGATCGGATATATCATGAAACATAAAGATCAAAGGTAAAGACTAAAGAGATGTATTTTTTAATTTGCATTCTTTCAGCACTTTAGTCTATCAAGGCATATGGTTCAGAAATAGCAGGCATACGTAAGTATTAGTTTTAAATTTCTGATTCAATAATAATCAGTATTTAAGTTATTTTACATTTCCTATCCTTTAAGAAAAATCAGCTTTGAAAAATTTAGAAAATACATCTGTAATTTTAAAAGAATTCATTTTGTATTGCTTCATAAAATGTAGTATATTTAAAAATCTTTACAAAGGTCCATATTGCATTGTTATACAATAAAACAAAAACAACATTAGCAAATTATTAATTTTCTATAGACTTTATCGACTGAAATGAACTCGTTGATTTAATTTTTAAAATGATTAAAAAAAAAAAAAAGAACGTAAAAGTATCAACCAAATTATTTACTCGACGGAAAACAAGTATGGCTGAAAATTTCTAGATATTTTCACCAGAATGTTTACAGATGAGAATTTTTTTACTATATTATTACTAGAATTATTGTAACGGAAAGAAATATCAAAATATTTTTTTATTCCCAGATAAATAGCCCAATTTAATAGTTAATTCTTAAAATGTTAAGTTTTATGTTTTTAGTAAAAATACACTGATATAAATATTTCTACTGAGTATAACTTGCATAAAAACATTGATGCCATGTAAACGAAAATATTAACAATAACTTATCTATTTTATTTGATGCTCAGCAAACAATTTTACTTTTTTTTTTTACTAATATTAAATCATTTAGTTTACAGGAAAATTCCCATTCTTCCTCATTACGTACAATACACACATATTTCCCCCCCTGAAACGTACAGTAAATACATTTCGTATTTTTATTCATCTATTTGCTTTTTCTTTTAACAAACTAACAACTTTCAATTCAATACCTTAAACATAAAGCAAATATATTACAGTTGTTTAAAGAGAAAGTCTTAAGAAATAAAAGAATATTATCATTAAAAAAAATCCATTTATTATAAGATAATTCTTTAAAAAAACAATGAAAGTATGTTAATGGACAACATTCTAATGCGTTAATTCTGCTGTGCAGTTTTCACGATCACAGAATAGAAAAAAGTTTCAAAATCATTAATTTTCTCCAAATGGCTCAAAAAAATCCTTTTTAATATCCAAACAATGTTACATCAATCTCTATTAAAGTATTTTATGATAATTTTCATTTACATAATATTTTACAGCACCTTAAAATTTCAAATTAAAATTTCATAAACAAAACAAATACATATAAATATAATCGAAACTACAATTCTGTACTTTTTATACCTCTGTGAAAGTGATTAGGCAATTAGGGAGAGTATCTGAATTTTCCGTTCGAAACTATTAAAATTAAAGTGAATAAATAAGTAAGGATACGATTCAACTGTAATTCGCAGATTTGTTGACTATCTTCCTCACTCAGTGAATTAAATATTATTTTTCGAAAAACAAATAGCGATTAAATAAGAAAAGAAAAAAAAAGACGTTAAATCCGGTGTTTTTAAAACATCACGAATCAAACAGCATTATAAAAAAAAAAAACAAATATCCGACATCAATCCTATTATTAGTCAGCAATGAATAAAAATTGTAAACATCAATCCAATTTAACTCTTCTTCCCCCTTTCCTCAAATGGGTGTAAAAACAACTACAATCCTGATGACATTTCCCTACTTATTATACGTAGATAGCCCCTCAAGGGTGGAAAAAAAATTGAAACTTTTTCTTTCTCTTCTTCATCATTTTGATGGATAAAGAGAAGTATAGATAATTATGCCCTCATAGTTGCTGAGACAAGTTGAGGTGTACGCACGCAATCCTACGGACCAATCGCAAGATCCCAACATTTAAAACGCTGCAGGACATCTTGATTCGGCAACAATAAAGATTCTTTTTTTTTCCCTTCGTCGGATACTTCTACTCTCTGACCTGGAGTTAATCTTTAGGACAACCCTCAGAGCAGTGTTTCTTAACATCTGTCGTTTGGCAACATGTTTATTACTGGGTAAAGTGCTACTCGCTTTTTGCATGGTCACAAGTTGAAAGAAATTACCGCACATTGATATGTTCTGGAATGCTAAAGTGGAAGAGAGAATATATGCTACTTGGGGGAACTGGTTGAAATGATTGTAATAACGTTTTTCCTCCCTTTAATACAAAATGTGACTCTTTTTACAAATGTGGTTCAAGGGGTCATGCGCAAAGTGCAATGGGTTTAATTACTATATCGAGTTGATTAAAAACAAAGTCGAAACTTCGATAGAAGTTAAGAGTTTTGAATACAAGCCTGCCCTTGTCTAAAATGGGTTCTTACGGTCTTTTAATTGAAATTTCGTCAAAGGTTTAAGTGTCTAATATAAGATGTAGAAACTATTATTTATTTCTTGAATTAATGCTTCTGTTTTTAGAATTCATTTTAAAATCAGTAATTATCTTTAACCATTAAAAAATATTTAAAATCTTGAAATAAATTTACTCTAACAAAACTTTGCAATTATGGATAGGAGATGAAACGAAATATTTATAAAATTATCTCAAGCTTTAGTTTTATTACTAATGAATAGGAACCAAATTACAGAAAAAAGAATTTGAGGGAAAAAAAAATAAATATTGATATACGTACACGTAAGAATAATTGGGCACTTATGTATTATACCGTCGGCCGATTTCGCTACACGAGAAGACATCGCCAATTCAAAATATTTCGCCAAATTCTATCATCGTTATTACAGTGTTCGAACGTGCACATGGGGAAATGAATGGTTGTGGTGGGAATGGGGATGGTTCCCATTATTGGCTATATGTCACGGCATTTTGGCGACGTCTTTTGATTTGACGAAATTGGCCGACGGTGTGTGTGTATTACGTAAATACCAATAATTACTGAATGTGACGACAAAGAATAGAAATAGAACATGCATTATAAAAACATAACTAACAAGTTAGTTCTATACTGATAAAAAAAACATTAATCTAAGGCATAGTTTAATTAAATTTGTTTATAAAAGTTAAAGAAATAAAACTCAATTCCAGGAAGAAAACACCTATTAACAAAAAAAATCAATCGTTAAGAAATATTTATTTGATCACATATATAGCTTAAAAGCCATCTATTTCCAAATATAAAAAAATTCGAAGCCTTAAAATTTCTTAAGTACATTGTACATAATTTTTTATGAATTAAACTTGAAAAGGAAGACAATAAGGTATATTCCTACAAGCAGAACAGTTGGAAAAGACCAGTACTAGCATTGAAGAAAACAATTTTCAAAACTATTTGATACGTTACCACATCCCCATATAAATATTGGAAATGGTTTAATTCCATTTTTATTTCTAAAATGTCAACAAAAAATGACAGTGTATCTTCTTAAACTGTAACCAAGATAAAGATTTCAAAAATTATTGCAGAAAATCTACGCTTCAAAACCGACTGACCAATCAAACAAGCCGGATGTCAGAAGAATAATTAAATGCCAGACGTAATAACCAGACAAACTTTCAGCACGCGTTGGGCTCAATTTAACATCATGATTGATAAAGAATTTAAGTTTTTTTTCCTTCTAATGTGGCATTTTTGATTTGATGTTTGATCTAAGATTTGCTTTAGATTAGCATTTTCGATTCGATAATTGAAGCCCGATGAAGAAATCGACTGCTATTTAGGGTGTGGTCATGTCTCAACTTGTTGTTTTTGAGAAGAATGATCGAAGTACTTCCTCTCAAAAATTATTCTTTGTCAGCCTACAAAAAACACATGTCTACACAAAACTTAGTAGCACAAAGACAGTTTGTGTGATGGAAAAAATTCCACATTTTGTGTTGAGTTGCCTTCGTTGACAACCAGACAAGGGATGTCTGTATTTTAAAGAAAACACAGAACATATAAAAATACAGTGATAAGAATAACTGGTTTTTATGTGTTTAAATATTAAGAATTCTATTTCATTACATGAATGAGAGACCAATAGGTTACGTTTTTTAGAATACAGTGGAAATGGCGCGTATCCGGAGGACAGAACCCGCGACATATGAATTCAAAGCCCGGTAACATGATCACTAGACAAAAGTGATTACCTCTGTCCGGAGGCTGTTACTGGCTTATGTAGATGATACCGCTACGCGGTTAAGTTAGTGACAGAGTTTTATTAATTTCGCACTATAAAGCAGTAAAAGGGCTATTGGTGACATTCGACGCAATTTTTAACCATGGTTAAGTGGCGAGGATTACACTTGAGTTGACACAACTCCCCCCTACAATTACCACTCCTGGAGGACTTAGAGCCACGACAGATTTAACGTGCAACAGCCTCTCTACACGGAGTGTCTTCAATGGCACTAGGGCTTGAACTTACGAAGCGTTTTCCAGAAGTTTTCTCCAGGCATCTCTACTTTTGGCAACTGTTTTCCAGTTTTTGACCTTTAAGATAGTTTGGTCTTTCTAGACACAGTCAGGATCTACCTCGAGGTCTATTTCCCATGGGCTTTGCCAGAAAGGTTTTCTTGCAGCAACGCTCTTCATTCGTATTTACATTTAGATACAAGTTATTCAAACTGTGGAGTATTTCAATTCTACACAATAGCTTATTTGGGGAGGAGGAGGCACAAACACAACATCTCTTTCGAGCGTTTCAAACAGACTGTCCTCTCCACTCTCTTGGGGTGGCGTGGTTCCTTCTTACACCTCGAACTTCCCTCGGGGAACGGTTCGCAGGCGGAGTGTTGTTTTTCTCCCGGCCATTGGTTGTCAGCACGATATCAAATGAAAGGACCCACAGTATTTTAGGGGTGCACGTGTGGATATAAGCGGCGTTATGCTATCTGCATAGGAAAGCCTATCTTGCAGTTGCGAGGCGGGAAAACGTTACACTGGCAACGAACTTGTGACGATGTCCACTAATCTACCACGGCCACTAAAATGTGGCTGGATATGTAACAGATTTGCGAAATATGAATCAAAAATGCACCTGCCAATGAACAGAAGTGATGAACACCTTTTGACAGAAATAACAATTTACAAGCTGTTAGCAAAAGAGCACATAGAAAAATAAAGATATTTCACATTCTTCCCAAATTCAAGGCGGATATTATCACTAATTCCTCGGAAAATATATTTCTTATTTTGGCTTCGTGCAATTAAAAAGTATTTTTTCCTGCGTCTCCTCTTTTTTTTTATTTAAAAAAAGAGAGAATAATGTCTTTTTTTTTGTGACTTTTTTCCTCGGTATATCTTAACTATTATCTTAATCTTAGTAATTAACAAACTTCTAGTTAGTAACTTACATCTATTAAGCATTCCAGACGTAATTCTTCGAATCTTTTATAATACCCTTAATCTTTTGGATTATGGCAATCAAGCTTTTTTTTTTTACCCTTTTTAAATTGGATAAATTCTTAGGAGGTTTTTTCTTCCTTAAATTACTACGAAAGGACTAGAATTAAAAAAAATTGTAGAAATTGGATTAAAAGTAACATTTTAGTAAAAAGAGTTACATCTTTTAAAAAAAAATTGTAATGCTCTACATTTTTTCTTCTACACGATTTTTTTTAAGAGAGGAAAAACATATGCTACGAAAGTTTTTTATAAGTAAAATGTGTACACAAAGCAACTTTATTTGAATATCAGCAATTACTCATAGGAAAAAAAAAATTGTTTATAAAATGAGCATAAAAGCTATTAACTTTATCGGAGTATGTATTACTATACTTTGGATCAATGTTTGCATAAATTGATAGAGCATCCAAAACAATAACAGCATGGCATTTGATTTATAATATCACAATAATTATACACACACATGAAGCGATTTCCCTAACCTAATGTACAATATAAAAATATTACTTATTTCGCTATCTTTAACTGAAATCTCCTCCTAGATAGATTTGAATAGGCTTTACTGAAATCTCAGTTTCACTCAGGAATCCTTCTACTGAGCCGTTTCCTAAAAATCTCACTCGTCATTTTCTTCATATATTCTTTAATAACTTCAGAACCCTCATGCATCGCTTTTCAAGCATCGACACTTCTATTCGTTATATTTCTGCTTATACAGCAATTCTAATTGGCTTACATCACGGTTTCATCATCAAACTACATTCCCATATCATATAACGTCATAAAGTAGCCCAAGAGGTTAGCAACGGCAAATGCGCATGACAGCTCGCTGCAATATATAATACAATCCACATTTCTACTATCTATCTGAAATCAACTGCCACTCTTTGGGTAACAAATAACAATTTTATTTTAGAACTACTAACTACCTCACACCTTATAAACAACTAAACCACCTCGCATTTTATACACAACTAAACTACCTCACACCTTATACGCAACTAAACTACTTCTCAACATCCTCACAAACATTATTCTCAGACTCTACCTCATACGCTCCTTTCTAACGCCTGTGTGTCATCCACATAACTCCCTCGCACTTTTGGGGGTAGACTTGCACAACACTGCTATTGAAACAGCACCATCTACTGCCTTAGCAATCTATATTACATAAAACTGCACTAACAAATGCAAAAATACATCAAATCAAGCCAATAATTCAAAGCATGGTATTTTTCATAATCTAAAAGCACATCTATTACATGAATAGGGTCAAATTCT
>BMAV01016922.1:906187-959508 GCA_019973955.1 Trichonephila inaurata madagascariensis
CCCCTCCTTG
The DNA here is from genome assembly GCA_019973955.1 of Trichonephila inaurata madagascariensis. Taxonomy (NCBI): domain Eukaryota; kingdom Metazoa; phylum Arthropoda; class Arachnida; order Araneae; family Nephilidae; genus Trichonephila; species Trichonephila inaurata. Next base: position 906,198 of record BMAV01016922.1, read on the forward strand.
GATCCACCAGTGCCAAAAAAGGGCCCATAGATCTTCTGCATCTAAGGCCCGAAATGAGTTTAAGCCGACACTGAGCTGAACGAATTAAAGAGTAATAAATATTTATTTTGTTGTTGATTTGATTTGATTTTTATTTACGTCGTATTATGAAGAAACACGAAAACTATTGGTGAAGGACTTCGTAATTTTGTACCACGGTCTAGTGACACTTCATTGTCAACTCAAACTTCCACACCACGCCCACAAAATGACTTAGAGCCTCGACAAATTAAATATGCATTGGCTGCTCTACAAGTCGGGTCTTCAGCGGCATTAGGTTTCGAATCCGCTCTTGGCCAGCCACGAGTTCGTGACCACAACGACTTGGCTGGCACGATCACTATTTTGTTGTTGGTTGGATGAAATATATGTTGACTATATATAAGTTACAGAATCTTAAAGGAACGCTCTAGTATATAAAGAGACTATGATGATACTTTACGCTAGCTGATATTACGAGACTATAACCCCGAAAAGAGTAATATAACGTGTTATTCCCTAAAAAATAAAGTTTTCTTAATAACTTTCATTTTTTTTATTTATCAATTATTATATTTTTTATTTATCAATTATTATTAATCAATGAAGCAATTAAAGTTGATTTTAGAGACATATATAGCATGAATTGGAAATAATGCTAACTTTCTCAGAAGATCCTTTGAAAAAATTTAAAAATCATATTCCAATATAAGCATATTTTTTAAAAAATTATAAAAAGAAATGGAAAAATTTCATCATTCTGCTTTTAGTTTACTCGAGTAAGTTAACTATGGGGGTATTTGGATCAGAAATTTACTAGATGTTTCATGTTATAGGGCAAAATTATTCCAGAAACGTCCACAGAAAATCACCTAGAATATAATATAACTGTTACCAAATAATGGCAACGTAACTGTATTATTTAGAAGTCTTCGGATATATTCAATTTATCTTGCAATTACAAATCAAAGTTCCCAATATTTTTGCAATATCACCGATAAAATTATCGTCGGTGTTAAGGCTAAATATAATAAACCTGGAATATATAAATATTGAATAAATCTTGCCTTTTAATTTCAGCTTTGCTTAAAACATTTCCAGGTGTACAACGATCCACTAAAAATTAACAAAATCCTAGTAATTTAAAAATGCGTGTGTGTAATGCTATTATTTATATTTATTTTAATGTTATATAATAAAATGGGGCTTTGAATAATGGTTAGTAGAGAATACATGTCATTAAATTTGAAGACTAATACAGGCTTATTTTAATCTTTAACCGAGCTTTGAATTATTTCAAAAGCTCAATTACAGCATACATAATCAAATTACATTCATATTCTGTAATATTACATTATTAAATAATTGAAAAGTAGTAATTACAATATCTACATTATCATTTAGGTTTAATTCCTATTTTTATTATATACATCAATTACATGCACGCTACAGACAAAGAATTGAACTTTTCATATTTATATAATTAATGATCCCAACTTCTATAATTTGGATTCTACGAAATTTCTCATAAAATTACGTTAGATTTTTAAATAACATGTTATGGACGGATGAGATTCGGTAAATACATTTTTACTATAGTAATTTTACCAAATGTAATCATAAGTGATTTTTTATAATACTTATTTTCCACCCGAACTGGTTTTTATTATAAATGTACAAATATATACCTGGAATAACCTCAACTACTATGGTATTCAACAAAGATATAAAGGCAATGCTTGTAACCACAAAAATGTCGTTAATCAAATAGCAATACCTAGAAATTCTTCAGCAGTCAAATGATCAATAAGACATGTTGTAGATTTTTTTCCAGCAACGTATTGCTTTACCTTTCAAAGAAAGGATAACAATCGGCATTTTATAAGAGAATATGTTAAGAGCCTTTCATTTTATTGTAATAAGTTTTTACATCGCTGTTTACTTCTCATTATTGCAATGGTGTATTTATGTTTCGGTTGTTATTTTAGTATTAGACCTTTAGCGAAAGAATCAACATACATTTTAACATAAAATCTGTCTAGTTTCCGACCACATATGCATTTATAACTCTTTTCTTTGAATTCCCGTTCAAATCTGTAAAAATACAGCAAACGGCAAAACGCATAAAATGAAAAGTAAATATGGTTCCTCCTCCTACAAATTAAGAATCGTAAAACTTGGCTAAAGTTTCTTTTTAATTAAGGTTCGTGACGGTAATAAAAAAATATTGTCACGCGCATGTTCCAATTCATGTGTATATATTATTTTCCTCCCAAGAATTATTTTCCAATTTAGCTTGTTCGATATTTAGGCTTAGTACGATTTGCTTCATACTAAGCCTAAATTTCGAATAATTTTTCTTGAATTTTGAATAAATTAATCAACAAGAATGGAGCAACATTTTAAGACTGCACTTCTGTTACATTTTTACTTAGAAATGTAATTTAATAATGTAATTAATTTATAGAATAAAAATTATTAATAATAGTTTATGACATGGGTAGGTAAATAATTAATACATTTTCTGAGATGTATAGTGAATGTAACAAAAATTAATGCAATCGTTTTTATAAGGTTCAGCCCTCTGGTACCCTCCGATTCTCCAATGTGGCCCAAACAACTGCCTACCCCTGGTTTAAAATATTAATTTTAATGGACTTTTATTATTTCTGTACACCTTAATTCCATTTTTTTTTTCTGAAATTTTAATTATGTGCTCAGGTAACAACTGTCACAGTATAATTCAAAACCGGAATTTAACTAAAAATGCTAGAGCTGACAGATTTTTTCCGAGCAAAGTCTTAATAGACAACACATTTTTTTAAAGAACGAGCTGAATTTCAAACGCTTTCTCCAGTTAGTATTTAATGTAGATACAATGTGTCAAAAAACAGCCGAGTTTAAACTTTGCAAAGGATGAGCAATCCATGGGAGGAGGAGTAAGGGGGGGGGGGAAGGGCTTCACTACATTTAAGTGAAAGTTCTATTTTACGACCCAACTTAAGGTGTGGATGAAGAGATGAAAGAAAAAAAAATACAAATAAAATAAACGAGTGGGTTACGAAAAAAAAGTGTTCGACTTGTTTTACGAGGCGACACGTATTGAGTTTTAAAAGTCAAACTACCATAAAAATTCTTCATTCGGCGAAGCTATTGCAAAACCGTGAGTTGCCCTTTCGGTAATTGAAAGCAATAGCTATTGTGAGAGAGAGAGGTTCTCTAAAAACTTCGTCGGTGTCAAAACGTTCGGGGGAAAAAAAGTGGCGGTTAAGAAGCAAGGAGGGAAAGAACGAAAAAAAAAAAAATCTTCCGAAGAGGATCTTTTTTTTTATCCACCATCCATTTTTTCCCACTTATGATGCACACATATCCCCTCCCAGCTTACGTCCGTCTTACAGACTAAGAAATAATATGCATCGTAAGAGAAGACAGGTGTTAAGAAAAGAAACCCCTGGAGCAGCAAAAGGGCGATTGTCTTTGGGTTTAGAAGGGATTTAAAGAGACTTAATCACGCAGGAAATTCCCTGCATGAGGTTGGCTCACTTGCTTTTGTTGCTGCTGCCGTTGTTGCAAACGATCATCTATCAATTGCCTCAGAAGATATCGTTTGTTTTTTCGATCCATAATTCGAAATTTTAACAGGTGGTGGTACCTTCATTATGTTTTATTTTAAGGGCTCCAAAAGACAAAGCGCAAACTGCGCGACAAGGTTGTTAGTGGAGTCTTATCCGAAGTTTATTAGCGCTAGCAGATAATTTGGTGAGGAATAATTCTAGCGTTAAAAATCGGGTTAGTGCTCAGAGGGGTTTGGCTGCTGCCTTCGTTCACATTAGGGCAGTGGTTGATTACAAAGGACCTATCAATTCCTCAGTAATTATATTTTGTTTACGGTTGGGAGGGAGCTTGCTCAACATGCCTGAGGAATGCTGGAACGTAATAGAGTAGTATTTAAACGTTATTCTATCAGGATTAATAGTTAAAGATGGTATGCATATATATCACAAACTGTTTCAATTGCAGTTTTAGTTATTCATTGGCTAATCAAAGTTGATCCCATGTTTACTGAAATTAAATTCTGGGTTTTAAATATATATATATATATTTTTTAAAATTTAAGTTAATATATTGGAAAAATAACTACGGTAATAGCAACGGTTATTGCTTTCGTCAATTTGGATACCTAATGTCTCAGTGCAATATCTAAAGATATAAACTACATTATATAGTGATCAGTAAGGTACGTTATACTGTAATTAATTATTGTGTCATAAATTTCTTATTCGTTGAGGATTACTGCCTTGTCGTTTGAATTCTAAATCATTATTGGTATTTGCTTCAACACAAATGTTATATACATATTTTTGTATGTTTATATGGACAGAAAATTATATTTGCCACAAATTAGAAAATGTTTAACATCTTTAATTGTTGAGCAACTCCTCCTATACGCTTTGTCCATGTTAGTAAAGTAAGACATCAAGTTTAGTGTATGTCCACACACAATGCTACATATTTATACCTTCATTAAGTTTTCTTATGAATTTTATGGATAGCAAAGTGCTTATTAAAAACGCCACAGTATTTTGAAATAACTTACAACAATGATTTTTGTCTTTGCTTGATATTCAAACCACAAGTTATAATTTAAATGATTGAACTCCACAAGTGCCTTTGAAGATTTAAAGGATTTACGCTGAACTCTAAAAATAAAATCGGACACAGAATCCATAGAGTGGAAAAATTGCTATGTATTTCAGATAAATTCTAAGTAAATTCTAGTTTTTCTGCAACACTCAGAGAACTTTTCGGATAGAACTGCACCCCAAACAACAGACAGGTCAAAAACAACATGCCTCTAAGCAACGCTATTATATTAGGTTTTTGTAAAATTCCTTATTAAGAGTAATAACACATTCGTTCCTATACATTTCGCCATGTGTGGTAACTTTTAAGTTCATTCACACTGATTAAATCTGAATGCCAACACGAAAGGAAAAAAATTTTACCACCATAATAAACAAGGTATATATATACCTGGGCGTAAGTTATGAAAGCCAAGATCCGTGAGGATCTCAAGTTCAAGGGCGGGGTGTGAAAGAAATACCCGTTTCTCTGCGAATGCTTTTTTGTAACCACACCTACGCACAATGTTCTTTACTGTCCATACACAACTCGTAGAAGTGTGCAGCATAAATCAAAAGTAAACAACCACATCGGAAAGCATTTTTGCATGGGCCATCAACACCAGCTAAATCAAATTGACAAATAAATCTGGCCTCAACGTCTGCATGGCCTTTAATTTTTATGACAAGTGGCGAATGAATGAGAAATAAATGGATCGCCAACCCTTATGAAATAGCAGGTCATATAATTTCCTGGATGTTTTGATGTAGTATATCCCTGTACATAATTTTTATGCAAACCTGACTGTTTTGCAAATTTCATAATTGAGGATTTGGGATGCGAGATAAATTTCAATGGAAATATACGCCTTTAATTCCTTTTATTTTATGACTTCCGCTTTAATGAAGTAGCAATTTTTCATGGGAAGGGCAAAAGAAACATTTTTCTTAGCGGAACTTACGAAATGATGGAGTTTCAAATCAATATCAGATCTTGAGAGGAGCCAAATTAATTAAACTAATTATGCAATAGCAATTATAAATATGATAACCATCTATGCTATTTTTATACAAGTCATTTGAAAAATGATTTTAAAAAGGGCCTGGCGTCTAATAAATCTTTTTTAATGATTATTATAATAATAATTTCGTTTAATGATAACCATATAGTTGTATAGGGTAAAATAGTTTCGAAAAATCTCTTAACTGTATGATATCAAAAATCAGTAGCGCACACAGGAATTTTTCAAGGGGGGGGGGGCGGCCCGGGGCCGAAAGTTCACCATTCTTGTATCATGCTCCTTTTGATTTTGTCGATTTTTGGGAACACAGTAAAAAACTAATTATTGAATAAATTAGCATTAATTAATAAAATTAATCATTAATAACAAATACTTGATTAAATTTTACGTACTATATACTTAGAATTATAATCAATCGGAAAAAAATCTCAAGGGCTTTGGTGGGGGGGGGGGGCCCCCCCCCCCCCCCCCCCCCCCCCGGGGGGGGCCCCCCCCCGGACCCCCCGGACCCCCCCCCTTGTGTGCGCCACTGTCAAGAATACATCAATTGCCTTAGAAAAATAAATGCAATAAAAAAACCCACCTGAAATTACCTTAGCATCAAAAGCAATGCACATAAATACCAATTTCAAAATAATTTACAATTGTACTTATTTGTATGTATAATTTTCTTTCTATATATATATAAAAATTGTATAATTTCGGAACTTGAACTTCCATGCATAAATAGAGAGGGGTAAATGTTGAAACAAAAATTCATGAATAAATTCTTGATATATTAAGTTCCGGGATGGCTATCTTGAATAATGATCGAAATTATTTTCTGGGGAAGAAGTTTTAACGTAGGATATGAGCATGCTAAAAAGAGTTTACCAACTGTTTATTGAACTTCACAGATCTTTACTTCTGATTAAACAGTTCATTTAAACATTTATATTTCAAAAATGATAAAAATCATTTTCTGAAATACTGCATATGCATATTCATACATTTTTATTTCCATCGAAACTATTAAACTTTATCTAAATGCTTCCTCAATTAACCTCAACGGTGAATAAGCAAATACATTAATACAAAATCGATAGTAGAGAATATAAAAAGTAAGATTTCCTTAAACGTCCTATAACGAATCCTAATTGGCATTAGCCACCTGTGTCTTAATCACTTAAAAGGCTAAATCTTAAACCAAGCGATCAAAACAAGTTCAAATCATCTAATAAAAATTCAATCGGATACTTTCCGTCAAACCTAACTTATCGAAATCGTTCGATGGTTCATAAACAGCAATTTTTTGGGACATTTATGTGTGGTCCGGCAATTCTGAATTTCTAATAGCCAATAAATAACTAAAAAAGAAAAGAAAAAAGAACGATGAATGCATGGAAGGGTTAAATAAACCTGTCGTCACTCGGCCAGCTCTAAGTGTCTTCCCCAAACCTGCTTCTAGACGGCAACATCTGTCGGCAAAAAAAGAGGGTCAGATGAGGTAGTTCGAACCCGATTCGACAAGTCGTCCATAGCGTGCTGCCACCTGGAGAAGGGTCCATAAACCAAAGTCGGCATGCAACCAGTTGACCTCGAGTGACCGGTCTTCCAATTGCCGTCTCTGAAGCAGCTCCCTTGACGAGTTGTAGGGCTTGTTTCTCTTCCCGGGCGAGAAGATACTGAGGAAAATAGTATCCAATTTTCAACGACAGGTGACTTGCTGTTTACGCCAGAGCGCAGGGTAATAGGTGCCTTAACACTTTTTTTCACGGTTTTCAGGATTGTATGTCCGTGATGGAGGAGGTGGTCTTTGAGAAACTCGACGTGAGGGATTATGTTTTGAGTGCTCGTGTCAGTTTTAGAATCAGTTAGTGGAGGAGAAAGTCCCCCCCCCCATTTCGGTCTTTTTGGAATTTTTTTTCTTTCTTGCACGCTGTGAACCTAAGGTGTATATTCTTGTATTTCCCTTTCAGCTCCTAAATTTATTATCTACTTTGTTTTAAAAATATATCTCAAGGAAATAGACAGGAGGTCAAAAATAATCAATATGTAGAGGAATTAATTGTGTAAAATGTATTTAAGCAAATGAACGTTTTTTCCCCAGTTTAAAAAATATTTCAATGAATCATGTGATTTTATTTTTAATATTGGATTCTGAGCATCACATTTAAGTACTAATTAACGCATTTTTCCTAGCTAAACAGTGTTTATCAACAGCTTTAACTTCGCTACACAACATTTTTAAACAATATATCATATTCATAGACGACGTATTATCTTTTACTATGTACGGAATAAATCCGGTAATGAGTTTTAAAAACTAATATATTCACCTGCAAATAATAATACTTAAATAACAAAAATTATAACATATTGTATCATCCATTTTAACTCTAATACTTTATTTACAGTAAAAGTCTTTGAAAAGTCAGAGTTTACACGTAATAAACCTCACAATTCACAGTAACGTGTACAAAAACTTCTCTTATGAGGGTTACATTTTAAAAATACGTTAACGAGAAAGCGTAAAGACGTAATATCTACGGTAAAATTTAAAATCATTTGAAAGGGGGGTTGAAGCTCCAACCCCTCTCTTGTGTACGCCCCTGTCAGTTATGCAATAAAATATTCTGCCATTATTATTAATTGTGTGTATTGAAATGCAATCTCAACTGAATTTGAAGCCAGAAAATGAGTATGAAGCACAAAAATAGCATGATAAGAATGAAAAACAGAAGCCTGAAAGGAAGCAAAATTATAAATTAAATTTCCTCTAGGTTTTAGTTTAAGTTTTTTATTTTTTAAGAGATAGAAATGTTTTTTCTAAAAAATTACTCTATATTTCTAAGAAATAAACATTTTGTCTTTGAAGTGTCTATTACAACACACTTTTTTATTATTAAAAAAAAATCCTTAACTTATATATCTTACTAAGGAATGTTTTATGATGAATATTAAATAAAGAATCATAAATACCGTAAAATCCGACGTATAACGCGCACTTTGAACTCAAAAAATAAGATCGAAATTTAAGGGTGCACGTTATACGCCGGGTATAAAAATGAGAGGTTTGGAAATCAAGAAAAGGTGAGCATAGATAAAATTTGACTTCTACATACATCGAAATACTGTTTATTTATAAAAAAAAGTGACATTCCTTATGAATGTAAAGGGTTGTTGTTCTGGAAGAATACTTTTTTTTTTCTAAGTTAGCAATAATAACTCGAATAAATAACTTCAAAACATAATGCAACGAATTTCTTCCTAAAAAAAAGGGGGTGCACGTTATACGGCGAATATACCTAAAAATTAAAAATCGCAGCTTGAAAATATAGGTGCGCGTTATTTTACGGTACACAATTTTAAACATCAGCAGCGATATTAAAAAAAACAACAATCCAAGTTTCCCCTAAAATAAAAAAAATTAAAAAAAAAAAAACCTGCAGATTCCCAATTCACATAAATAAAAATAATCCAATTCTCTCCGACCACTCAACATTAAGAAAAAAAAATCCGGGTCTGAACAATTTATCGAATGGGACATTTTTCGAAGACCCCCGTAAGCCCATTTGTTCAACAGACAGCCATCGCAAAAGATCGCTCCAATTATCCCCGGTCTGATACCGACAATTTACCTTGCTAAGCAGAAGATAAAACACCCCCAAAACCCGGTCCATATCCGACATCTCAACTCAAAGAATCTCCCAGGGGACCACTAAATCCGTATCGGGTAACATTTTAACTGCGGCCGCGTCTGAAGTAATTAACGAGTGGGGGCAAACTGAAGACATCGGAACACTGCACCACAGCAAACAGGGTAATAACAATGCGGGGGTTGTGAAAGGGGGCAGAGCGGTTTACACAGGGCTGTAGACACTAATTATCTGTGTCAGAGATCGCATCCGATAGTTACTTCTGACTCTCTAGGAAATTCTGTGGTGTCCCAACCAAAATTAACCTGGAAACAGAGATGGGTTTGGATTCCTAAGAGCTAAGAAGGTGGAATTGCAGCTGTCAGGGCGAAATGCTTGTTCCAACCTCTTTCGGTCAATGGATATGCGTGCTATGATGAATCAATTCGAAAGTTGGTTGGGGAAGCATTAATTAGGGTCTCTTAGTATTCGAGATGAGTGCTTTGTAAATAGGTATTAAATGGTAATGGGTGGCTGACAGATTGGGATGGTCCGTGCGGGGGAGGACGACGCTTTTCCCCAGGCAAAAATGATTATTATTTTTTTTTTAATGTAAAGAAGAATGTTTATGTGCGTAGCTTCAATGTTTCCTTTTCATTAAAATGACTTTTGGTCAAATGAATAAATGTTATTTTCGGTGTTTGGAATATGCATCGTTTAGTCTTATAGATATATATATAATATATCAAAATAATTATTAGGTCGCTTTTTTTTTATTTGTAGCTAAAAAACTGCAAGCATTTGGAAGATTTGATTGTTACTTATCTGCTTGATTAATTTGATTGTTAATTCGTTTTGTTTACAATAATGATTGGCAAGACAATCCGATTCCAATCAATATTCTTTTTTGTGAGTCAACTGTTGTTTTTCTATTTTTAATACTGTTCCAGTGTGATTCATAGCTTAAAACACTGCATCAACTTTTAGCTGACACACGCGTCACACAAATAAATGAACAACAATATCGAGAATTGACCTATACAAGTAGTCTCTTACAGTGGCGCACACAAGGGGGGGTCCCGGGGGGCCGCGGGCCCCCCCCCCCAAAGCCCTGATTTTTTTCCGATTGGTTATAATTTAAAGTATATAATACGTAAAATTTAATTAAATATTTGTTATCAATGATTAATTTTATTAATTAATGCTAATTATTTATTCAATAATTAGTTTTTTACTGTGTTTTGTTCCTGAAAATCGACAAAGTCAAAAATAGCATGATACAAGAATGGTGAACTTTCAACCCCGGATCCCCCCCTTGAAAAATTCCTGTGTGCGCTACTGGTCTCTTATGTTTTGGAAATATAGCAAAATTTTTCAAAAGGTAATATTTTTTTTCTTTTATGTACAAGACAAAAGAATTTCAAAGTGTTACTAGTTGTAATATATATATTTTGAAAAAAAATTCTATATAAATGTAATACAACTAATTTATGGCTATTTGGCCGCCGTATCAGCCATATCAATGATACGGGGCCCCTAAGCTACAGTTCCCAACATGAATAACTACAGTCTCACTAATAGGGCTCCCATATCTAAAAAAGGGCCCTGCAGGAATTTTGATACAGGGCCCCTTCAGAGCTAGCTACGTCAGTGCTATTTGGCAATGTCTGTAGATCTCCTTGATGCAACTGCTATCACTAATAGATGAAAAAGTATTTTGTTTGACCATTTTCATGAGTTTCGGAAGTCTCTTCTTTTACAGGCCCCTTATCTTCTAAATAATTAAATAATTTGTTATCCGGAAACAATAATGCAGTTTCGAGCAGATTTATTATTTAAGTTGAATTAAAAACTTCCGTAATTCTTCAAATCGTCATTCATTTTATTCGTTGTTGCTTGTTGTTATTCTTTTAGTAGTTATTTATTCAGGGCAAATAATATCACGGCATTTTTGGATTCTAAAACAGATAGGATGGCCTAAAATTACATTAAAAAAAACCAACTTTGCCATACACACAGACACGTTGATAATTTCAAAACCATTTTTAAACAAAGAAAATTGTTAGCAATATAAAGCAAATACTAAATTTCCTAAAAATAATTATAATGCAAACTTGGTGAAATATTTTAATTGATTCTCAGAGATGAAAGAATACTTGAAGCTATTGTCAAGCAAAATTATCTCATTTAAGCCACTTAAAAGCAAAAGTCATGAGATTATATGCATCAACGAGGATTTTTTTTGTAAATAAATTAAGGAAAAAGATAATAATTACATTCAAAGTCTTATCTAAAATATTATCATCACAAATTGGACTCGATATTTTGTTGTTGTTGTCAAATAGGTTCAGAGCTCCAAAACATCACAGAAAGTTAAGAACAAACTTCGAAGACCGTCAGCAACAAGTACACGGAGGAGTTCGAAGTTATAATTATAATTGAAAAGTTATTAAAGCAAAAGAGAATTTGATTTTGTCAAACTCTTTGGACTCGCATTCAAACACAGTTACAAAGGCACGTTCAGAAAGAAGACTGCCAGGACAGACAGTTAAGCGAGGATAGATAGTTCTCAACTAAAGTTCTCACACTCAAAAGTGTTATCGAAAGTGTTATTTGATGTTCGTTTTCTTTCGGTTGATTATTTTACTCTGTCATTAACGGTTGTCAAAAAGAAGAGGACTAAAGACTGTCAACATCAGGTAACGGTGGCTCTAGATTAAAAGCTCAAAAGGTGTAATTACCTTAAGAGCCTCATTCAAAACGTTAACGGGAAGAAGTTGTACTAATGTATATGTCAATAATAAGAATTTCACACAGAGACAGATATGTGCCCGATATAACATTATTTTTTTAATAAGAAAGAAGACGGTATAATGTCCATTTTACAGGACTTAATTTCACAGTTAACATAGGCTGATTTCGAATTAAAGCTGGATTAATGTTATATGGGTGTTATTGGCAACTGAATCGAGATCAAATGAACATCCAAGAGAGCCAACTTTAAGACATGTTAAAAGTTAGTACATAACAGTACACATACTCGGCCCTGGTGGAATAGATTCAAACCCTTAATGATATTAAAACAGGATAAATATAACGCTTGTCATACATACAGGGTTATTTATAATTCTCCCCGGAGTTTCGCAGAGCTACAATAAAAAAATTAAGACGAATAAAGCAAAAAAGAATATTCGAAATAATACAGAAAATATCCAAGCATTATTTGCATATTTTACAGATGTTCTATGTATGAAACCTTGGTTACACCCGGCATACATCAATGTGACAGTCTAGTTCAGCGATACTCAACCTGTGGCCCACCTAGCCTTTTTAAGTGGCCCGGGCATGGTCCATTGCTCTGAGAAGTTTACTTATTTAAGAATATTGTATTAAAAGTTTTTTGGAAATTCTTTGTCAAGAAACCAAATATATCAATTTTGCTTTTTGCTGTCATATATATATATATATATATTTGAAACGTTTACCATTAGTGATAACATACAACAGTGGAGTAGTGGACAATTTTGTGGGTGGAACTAATTTTTAACTATCTTTCATATCTTGCAAGAGAAAAATATTCGAAGAAATTAAATCCTTTCAAGACGGTTGAGAGGTTGACTATTTTGTAGTGAAAAACAAACATGAGTCGGTAATTGTTTGATTTGTCATGAAAGTGCTGTATTTAAAAAATACAAATAAACAGGAATTCTTCAATGACACTTTTCCTCGAATATATCTTTCAACAAGTGATAAATAGGCTTTCTTGAATAATCTTTGAAACAGCAAGAAAATGTTTTGTCAGTGGTAATATCACAGTGGGAACATAGACATCCTCTATGATGTTTATTATATTAATGGTAATCATTGAAACCGTTTACTGAGGGATGCAGAAATTGTGAAGGAGTGTTTCTTAAATGTTTTTAATTTAGTGTTAGTGACAAAAATAAAATATCTAAAAAATAATAATTAAAAAAATCAAAACAGAGGAGTTATAATATTTTGATCAATGTTCCACATTTTAAATTTCCAATGTTATCTTATTCTTAAAGCATTTTCTCCCCCCTCCCCTATTTATCCTCATGTTGCGGCCCGCGTGAAGTAAATAACATAAATATGCGGCCCGCGAGAAATAGCTGACATATGTATGCGGCCCAGCAGTAAAAAAGGTTGAACACCCCTATCACATCTACTCAACATGTGGTAAAATCACCGTTATTATTGGTAGCACGTGTTATCCGAAAACTTTTTGTTTTACATAAGACTAAGTTTTCACCCCTCTTTGCAGCAGAACTGATGTCGCAGAACTGCATGATTGTATAACATATGCGGTCAGTAGCGCACACAAAGGGGGTGTCCTAGGGGTCCGGACCCAAAACCCTTGATTTTTTTTCCGATTGATAATAATTCTAAGTATATAGTACGTAAAATTTAATTATTTGTCATTAATGATTAATTTTATTAATTAATGCTAATTATTTATCCAATAATTAGTTTTTTACCTCGAAAATCGACAAAATCAAAAGGAACATGATGCAATAATTGTGGATTTTCGAACCTGGACACCCCCTTTGAAAAATTCCTGTGTGCGCTACTGTGTGCGGTCAATAACGTTGATAGTACCATGTTGAGTAGAGTAGAGTGTGGCAAGAACTGAACTATCACATTGATGTATGTCGCGTAACCAAGTTTTCACACATAGAACAAAATATGTAAATAAAACTTGAATTGTATCAGTATTCTTTCTAGTGTTCTTTTTGCTGAATTCTAATTAGTTTTTTAGCATAGTGCTTCAAATAACCTAATGAATAACCTGGACTGCTATTGATTCCTTTTTAACTTTTTATATGATCAAAGGAACACTATTAATAATTTGAGCTCCCTACTGATTGTAAGTTAAATAATAAATAATTGAATCGTCAGAATATCAACAGAAATGTAATGATATTCGAGTTTAAATGCTGGAAATCAACATTATTAATATTATCACATTATCAAAAATTCGATATTTCAAACAAGCAGCTAAAATTAACAATCAACTAATTACTTTCCATAAACATTTTCGACCCAATTAGCTTAATGATAACTTTAAGGTAATGATACACTCGTCAAAATCAATTCCAGTGTATTCTTCCGCGATGTTGAAATGAAAATAAAAGAAATTTTTCTGCTATCAATTACCCATATACCGTCAAGAAACCGGGGACTAATATGAAATTAATATTATACTCTTCCGCGATTTGATGCCAGGAACATTTCCGTTTTAACTGTATTCCCGATTTTAATATAAACATCGTATTTGAGTTATCGAATGGAATTTACTAGGAGTTGAACTTTCACCTTTTAGCAACTAATCATATGAATCAATTTTACGCATTCTTTAACAGACGGTGCGAATTTTGCGAGATTTCATCAAATTATGATGGCCTTCGAATTGATTCGTTATAAACTTACAAGAACATTTTAGAAATTAAAGAAACAAAATATTAACTATTAATGGTTTGATAATGCAGTGGATCTTTTCTTTCATTCTTGAAAGAATAAATATTTTTTTTTCTGAAGAAAACAATTTTTTTTGTTTTTCCACCAATGGTTTCAATACAGTAAAGTTAGTACTTGTTTTGAATTTTCGAAGAGTTTGGATACATATTTAGAATTTTTGGGTAAAGAATAAAAAATGTTTGATAGAGCCCAGCAGCCCCCCCCCCCCCCCCCCGCCCCCCCCCCCCAGGGTGGAAAGTTCACCATTCTTATATCATGCTCCTTTTGATTTAGTCGATTTTCGGGAACAAAACACAGTAAAAAACTAATTATTGAATATATAATTAACATTAATTAATAAAATTAATCATTAATAACAAATACATAATTAAATTTTACGTACTATATACTTAGAATTATAATCAATCGGAAAAAAAAATCAAGGGCTTTGGGGGGATCCGGACCCCGAAGACCCTCCCCCTTGTGTGCGCCACTGATAGTGAGTTATTATTATGTGAGAAAATTATCAATAACTTCCAAAAATTTTGACGAGGGAATGAGAAAAGGCCATGGATATATTCTATATATATTTATATTTAATTTTTGGAAAAGATTTTAGATTTAAAAAGCACATGGCATTCTAAAAAAATGAAATATTGTTATAAAAACCCATATGCTTAAAAATTATTCTGCTTCAGTTTCCTCGCAAAATGGGCCATTTGCAGTTTTTAACTTTTAAAATTAAAATTAAAATACAATACTGTGATTACCTGCACCTTTACTGTAAAAGAAAGTAACTTATTTGAAAATGTCTAGAAATAACAGCATCGTGAAAAAAATTCTACTTATATATAGAGTAAAATCATAACTATTATCTAAGTACTAGATGTCGATATCAGTTACCTCGTCTCGATTTTTTAAGTTATTTTTTGTAGTTCATTAAATTTCATTATTACATTTTCTCTTTTTCTAAAAAAATATTCAGATTTTATGAATTGTTTTCATAATTTCCTAATAACATGTTTGAGCTATTACTGAAAAATAATACCGTCCTGATCTCTATATTGCTTTGGATCTTTACAGGGAAGTATGTACACTATTTTTTGTTGTTGTTGTTACTTTTGAAAGCTTAAATTTTTAGAAATTGATTTTAGAAACAAACAATCCTGAAAGAATAATGAAAACAGGAAAGTTGACACCTCGAAACTAAGTTTAACCTTATAATCTTAGTCCTAAGCCTAAGAGATTTCCTGCTTTATTTGATGAGTTCCTATAAGTTTTCCTCTAAGTATTCCTGTTGTACTAATGTACTTTGACTTGTGCTGTCTTGCTATATTCTCACATACGGTACACAATTTAGTATAATATTAATTAATGGCGTACATAGACTTTTTTGCGGTGTGGTGGTGGAGGTGGGGGGTTATTGTAAAAAACATGTAGCCGAAAGTATCAAGGCGTAATCTGTGTTCTAAAAATTAAAAGTTTGCTGGTCTAAGAAGGTCGACCCTACCCCCTTGTGTACGTCACAGTTTTGATCACATTTGCGGACACGAATTAGTTTACCATAGCAGCATACGCCACTTTGTCCACGAATGTGTTGATGACTACGTGTATTAGTCGAACGAAAGAAATAACGATACTTCTCACTATATATATATATATATATATATACCCTTAAAATATATAAACATAGATGATTTAAAACCTATCCAGTTTTAAATTTTAAAGGATTTCGCTCAGTATTGCAAACAGAGAGGGGAAAGGTTGTCAAGCTTAATATAGGTTAAACCTCACTTTTATGCCAATTTAAAAGCTGTCCTCAGTTAGCATTGTTTATAATACTGCAGAATCCATCTTTTGAAGTTTCTAAATAATATTTTTACCTCTTCACACATTCAAGTCATTTCAGCCTTTCAAGTACAGTTTATTAAAAACTATATTTTTGATATAAAATCAAACTAGATTTTTTCATATTACATATAACTGATAATTCAATACCTGTTTTTTCTATAATGTCAAAAAATTCTGCTGTACGGGGAAAGGGGGATCCATAAGACATTGCTTAACCCTTAATTCGCTGGCCTATTTCAACGACAGCTTTAGAAATCATAACAGGTCTCCATTTTAGTCCAAAGACTCTTTTATAACTCTACACCTCTGTTTCTTGTTTTGTCTGTTTTTATCTAACTTTAGTACAAAATTCTTTTGTACCATTTATTTTCTTGATATATTTCTTAAAATCCAATTTCTCTCTTTTCTTAGCCTTGTAGGAAGTACAATTTTGTCTCTTATTATTTTATTGTACTATATATATATAAATATATGCAAAAATTAATTCACACATTACAAATCATAGATACATTATAAAACTAAATGATGGAAAGATAACGATAAATATACATTTAGCAGAGTGTTCCCCCACATAGTGAATTTAGCTCCGGCAATATCTATTTGAAGATAAACGATTTAAACAATTAGTCATCCAAGATAGCCATTTTCATGGCCCAGTTTCACGCACAATTGATACCAATAACACTAAAGCAAACTGCAGAAGCATGCATAATTTTCCAGTTTTAATAGCACTTACGTTGAAAAGATCATTGGAAAAGATACAGAACGGAGAAATGAACGCATGGCAGAGATCGAGCATAATACGGCACTTCTAGGGCATGTATTAATCATTCAAGGCATTGGATGGGGAAAAAATGCTACTATATGCACAAATGCTTAAAAACTATTAGGACCCTCAACATTTTCGGACATCCCCCCCCTGAAAAAAAGAATGAATTATTTGAGACTTTGTAAGCGGTATTAAACGTTTTAGCAACGTTCACTTTATGTTGCTAAGGTTGAGCCTAACAAAACGGTTGCCAGGTATGGCAATGGTTTCTAAGCTTTTAGTAACGATTCTATTTTTTTTTATTTTTATTATTATTTTGAGAGTATTTTTAACTCGTTTATTTTACAGTCACTTTTTGTATCATTATTTTCCCTATTAGATTTCATTCACTAGTAATGCTATGCAAAATTAACTGTGGCACTCTGTGTGTTTTGGATAAAATTCGGTCTAAAATTTGATGCTATTTCTAGGAACGAGGAAAAAAAAAAATCCCAAAAAATGTCGATAATTTTCGCTCTAATTTGTATTCAGTGGAAAAGACTTTGTAATGGTTTTATACAGGTGTGGGGTTGAATACGTAATGTCACGGCTTTGGTGGGATGAAACAAATATGCCTATGGATATAAGTCGTTAGATCGATTTGCAGAATGGAATAATACGATGACAAAATGAAAACTGGGGATACATAGCTTAAACGTTATAAAGTGTGGAATCCTGTGTAAATTTTTAACGGAAGAAAGACTAAGTATTTGAAAATCAGTCATTTTAAGACATAATGGGAGATATTAAGCGAAATAATAATGAACTAATATATAAAAAAAATTCTATATAGTATTTCACAAACGATAATTTTTAATGAAGTATATTTCAAAATTTCCACTTTTTAACAAATCTTTCCGCTAAATATACTTAACGTTTTTTTAAAAATTGAAAGAGATATAGATAATTTGTTTGCTCTCTTATTATTCATATAAGTAAAGCAATTTCCCTATATAAAGTTATTCAATAATTTTTATAATAATTCAATTGTTTTTAGAATATAATTTTTTTATAATAAATTAACCGCATTCCAATATAAAAGCTCAAATATTCTGAAGTTTAAAATAATTACATTTAACTTTTTTTAAAAAAAATAAACAGTTATGAACAATAATATGATTTTTTTTTTTATACTTTTCCATTTCACGGGCGCAAATCTCACCAAGTTGGCGTTATTGGCAACAACAAACAAAAAATGTTTTTAAATATTAATTCTCAGTGTTTCTTCATCCTTTTTTGATGTATAACGAAAAAAAACGTAACTGAAAGAAAAGATCACGACTTGTTTTAAAAATGAGGTAGAAAAAAGTTTAACAGCGGGAATATTACGTTTGGTATCGGTTGTACCATTTTTGGCGACTTCATCCCTGCGCCGGCAAAACGGAAAAGTACCGATTTTTTTTATACTTTTTGTAATATATTTACCATCTTTTTTTTTATCTTTATGAAATTCGTATTACCTTACTCAATTACAAGTGTTTTTTACTGTATTTAAATTGTTCGAGTTCTTTGGCATTAAAAAAAAATTATAAAATATTTCATTTTATGAAAAATGAAATATTAAATCTTCACAATTCCAAAGATTTAATGCACAATATGGACTTATTAAAAATATAATATGCATTAAATGTATTTTAGTCTAATTTTTAAGTTATTAAAATTTTGCATAGAATTTTATTATAATTATTTCAATATATTTTTATTTATTATGCAACATTTCGACACTATCATGATTTTTAACCGAAAAAAAAAATGCAGCTAAATTAAATTTATATGCTGGGGGGGGCGGGGGGGTGTGCGAAGGGTATGGCTGTTAATGGAATATCAAACTGCGTTGTAAAATATATTTATTTAAAATTTTAAAAAAAAAACAGGAAACAGGAAACATTTTTTAAAAAAAAGAAAAAATAGTGTCTGCATTTAACAATAAAGTTGGAAAAATTACTTGCAAAAAAGTATCAACTCTAAAACTTTTTCTGGAAGGTTTATTTATACAAAAGACATCAATTCCATTTTGTATTTAAATTTTTATTATGAAGAAAATGTTCATAAAATAAGGATCGCTGAATAATTGGAAGAGAAAAATAAGTTTGTATTTAAAACACCTGGATTGGAATTTAATCATGGCCACACTTCATATTACTCTCTAACTTCTTTTCACACACAAAAAAATAAAATAATGATGAAGCAAGCACAAAAAAACATAAAAGGTAAACCGTCAAAATAATACATATTCAAATTTGCATGGAAGCTTCCAAATTCTGCCAAATAACATTCTACTTTGAAAAAGTATAAAAAGGAAAAAAAAAAAAAAACGTCAGCAACGTGAAAAGATAAGATATCAGATCCAACTACTGTATATCTTTCATCATTTGTGACGAAGAATTTTAATCTTATTTGCCGCTCATGTCTCTGGTGACAATAAGCGCAAAAGTGAATGGAATATTGCCGAGTGTAGAACAAAGTGAATCATGGAATAATTCTAAAGAATTGCTGTTAAAACTCACAAAAATGAGAAAAGGCTCGCACTCGCAAAACGAATGTGGCGAAAACAGCAGTCAAAATGAACGAGAAAACTCGAAATAAGTGAATTTAGGCATGAAATGAAAAAGCTTTGAATTAAATTATTTCACAACTAGATAATGGCATGTCGCTTTTGCCTATCCTGCTCTAGAATCTGTTTTACTCTTGATTTATATGTTTGCGTGTGATTGTACGTTTTTAACGTTTCACGCCGACTTGCAAAAAGGGAAATAAATCATAATGGTTTATAAAATGTGTGACAAACAAACAAAAATAAATAAAAGTATATAATAAATGTAAATAGTTTTTACAAGATTGGAAAATGCAATAAATAAGTGGTATGTACGGAATAAAAAGAGTTCTTTATCTAAATTCAATGTTTATTTCAATTTAAAGAATAAAAACAGTTTTGTCTGGTTCAATTCATAATCAATTTGCATTTTTCTAAATACACAAGAAATGGCATCGAGGAAGTTTAGAAATCTAATCGCATTAGTAATGTTGCCAACAGTAGTATAAGAAAAAACAACTTATTATTAGAAATGTAAATTTTATTCAGAGAGCAAATCTATTCAGACTTCGTGATACAAATGAAAAATATATAGGAAAAAGTCTTTTGGGAAGTTTGGGTGTAAAACCAAACGATTTTTTTTTTCAAAAAATATCGATGTTTAAATTAATGTTGTGCTCTAGGAAAATATTATCGTCTGTAAGAAACTAGACAATAGAGAAATATTTGAAGCAAAATTACAGATTATTAGTTTTATAATGTTTTTTTTTAAAAAAACATCTCGTGCTTAGAGAAATAAAAGCAATTTAAATACTAATACACAAGAAAATTCCGGAACAAGATAAACTACACATTGTGTAAAAAAAATCGTTTTAAGACTTTATTATTTTTCAAAAAATCCACTTGTTTGAAAATTTGATTCAAAGCCAAAATTTCACCATAAAAAAGTCGTATCATTTTTCATACTAACGATTATTTTGGAGTCAAGATACTTAAATATTTAAAACTTTGTAGATATTAAAAATAATGATAAAAACAATTTCAACAATTAAAAAAATTTAATCGTTCGGAATAAATTTACATTTTTATTACTTTTTAATTGAAAACAGGCGAATAATTTATTTTAATTACACGCTAAACTTTATTTTTAAAATAAAGATTAAAAGAAGAAATAAATACACTAAAAAACGGCATCAATAAAATTGATGCGAAAGAATAATGGAAACCATAAGATTACTGTTTAAGTAAAATTTAAAAGGAATAACTAAAATGTGCATCATGTTGTGCTTTAAAATTTGAAAACTATTTACAAATAAATTTAAGAAAGAAATTGTCTCTCTTCGTTGAAATACGAAAGAGATTAATTTAATCAAACAAGAAATAAATTATTTTTGAATGCATAAATTTATTTTAACATAAAAATAAGAAATTTTAAATGGAAGGGCAACAATCGAGAATAATTTTAAAAATAAAGTAGAGGCAGAATTAATTTAATGCAAAAAAAAATTGAACAAATGAATAAAATGCTTTCTTAAAAATGGAACAGAATAGTTAATAATAATCTATGAAAGTCATTTGCATAATCTCTATAGTCACAAAATGATCAAAACGAAAATAATTTTTTTGTTGAGAAACTACAAAATAACCAGAAACATACACACAATTTTATAAACATATACTTTATCAAAATTGCATGTTCTTAACAAAACAATTTGCATACTGGCAAAAGGTGCAACGAAGTACACATTTTAAAAATGTAAATTAAAAACATTTAAATCTTTATGAAGAAACATGTCGTTACTATTTGAAAATATATTTATTAAATATGATTATAAAATCAGGAAAAAGAAACATAATTAAATAGAATTTTTTTTAACATTTTAATATCGAACGTAAGCACAAAAGTTTCAAATATATTTTTATTACTCAAAATATACAGTGAATTAAACATGTACAGTAAGAAAAATCCGTTAAGCCAAAGAAAAAGTGTGTGATTTAGAATAATTCTATTCTTCAAATCCTTATTTTGGAATGAATTGTTTTGCAATTTAAAGATTTAAAAAGAATAATGTTTTTGTTCCATAGCACTTATATTTGTTATAAATTTGATTTTATTAAATACAAACTTAATGATTTTTAAAAACATTTATGAAGAAAAGTCATTTCTTATTTTCATTCTTCGAAATTGTTTTAAAGTAAATTCTTTTCCATTTATGTGTGAAAAGATAAGAGAGATTAAAACTAGAAACATTTTCCTAAATTAAAAATGATATGTATCTAATATTAATGAGGTTGTAACATACAAACCAGTTTATCCTATTTCAGTTTTTTTAAAAAATTAAAGACAAATAAATGGATGACTTTATTTTAACACTTATTAAAAATAAATATAATCGTAGACGAAATATGAAATATTAAATAAAAACAATTATAGCAGATTTCAAAACATGAGTTTAAATTAAAAAGCTAAAAGTTTACTGTTTTTATTTTATCGCTGTGCGTACACCTGCTTTCACCAGTATTGGTCTTAGTTTCAAAAAATATGTTTTAATAAATAAATAGTTCTTTTATTCTGTTTTGGGATGAATTGAAACGTAAAAATTAAGGTTTTACTAGATCTATCGATTGATGTAAAATTTTAATATTTATATATCATCAAGAACCACTGAAAACATATTCAAATTATTGAAAATTATTAAAACATTTATGAGGCTGACATTTTTGCATCGATGCTTAAATTATTTTGATTCTTTTTCAGCGTGAACCTGACGATTTTCATGCTACAACGAATTTTCTTTACATCGCCATAACATTTATTCCATATGAAATCTTTCATAATATTAAATACTGTGGAAGAACTGGTCATGTTCCAATGCTAATTATTTTTTCTAAAAAATAACAGGTGAATATTTAATTTTAACATTCAGTTTCTATGATTAATATTCTATTTTGATACAAGTAAACTTTACTGAAAACTTTCAGCTTGTTACTGAAACATTGATGTCTTAATATATTGAAATCGACCTTCAACATTTTTACAATTTGAAGTATATTGATGTAAATGTTATTGGAATCTTTTTCTATCTGTAAGCGTATTCCAATTTTTGATTCAGTTTCTTTGCCATGTAATGAGAAGACGGTCTTTGTAAGACTATCAAACGCCTTAAAATATTTATCTAATTATTTATCTTCATATAACGTATTTTGGAATACATATTTCCAATCAAAGGGTTTATTTGTCATCAAAAAAATTCAAGTATTTGCTAAAGGAATTGTAGATGGTTATCGATTAGATTTCGTGCATCCAGAAACGAGAAAATATTATTGCCATAATTGATACAATCTATCACTTCATAGATGTGAAGGGGTCAAAATTTATATAACAATTATCGAACATATATTTTTATTCATATATGATGAGCAATACAAAAAAAAAACTTATTTGTTTAAAAATGGAGTAAATCAAAATTTTCAAAAATAATTCCTAACAAAAACAATGCAAATGTTTGGTACATATTCATAGATTCTTTACTCCTAACAATCGTTTAAATTTCCGAAAACTAATCGATACAGCATTAATAAATAGTTAAATATATTTTCTAAAAATAGTTTCGATATTTCATGATTTTAATTTTTATGCATGAGTTTTTGTTGAATTGTTTCGACTGAACATCGAAACAACCAGTTAATTTTTCATAACTTTATCTACATATGTTAATTAAAATATGTATAAAGAGCTATAAGGTATAGGAAAATAATAAAATGTTTATCAACAACAAAAATACAGAAACAAATGAAAAAAAAAGATCTCGATATATATATGATAATTTTCAAAAATATATTACAAATAATATGGAGCATATACTGGAAATATGAAGAATATTTCGAATTATAAACAATAAATAAGAAAGCAAGCCTAACCTTTATATTTATATTTTTTGAAAAACAAATGTTTATAAAAACCGGTTGTCTTTTACATTATTACCATCAGTATATATTCAAAAGACATTAAAATCTATTTTATAAAAGTGTTTAAAAAGAATTTTCAAATAATACTTCAAAAATAAGCAAGGAAAATATTATATGAAAGAAAATAAAAATAAAAGAAAACATTTATTAAGAACTTTTTTTATTTTTAAAAACAATTATTACTTTTATGTGTATTCTAATTTTTATTTCGAAATTTTTTATAACATTACTTAGATTTTGAAATATCACGTTAGATATAACACAATGAAGAACCACGACTGAAGAAAGTTTAGAAAATACAAATTGAAATCTAACTTATTTTAATTCCAAACAGAATACTTGTCTGTGATATATAGTTAAGATAAACCTTTTTACTTGTCAAAGCTTGAAAATTAAAATCCAACTCTCTCTCTCTCTCTCTCTTTTCTAACAAAAATAAAGTTAAGAATAAAAACTCCACCTCTAAACATCTAGACACGAAAAAAGAATATATATCTAAGAAATGGGCGTAACTATTTCAGAATACTATAACAGATATCCTTTCAATTTCGTTCCAAATTAAAGTACAAAAATAAGCTCCGATCATTTCGAATTCAGAATAAAGTTCTTAAATAAACAATCATATAAAATTTCAAATCTTGCGTCCTTTCTTTTAAAAGAAAAAAAAAATCAAGTACGTCCTTAAAGATTGTGAGAAAATACCACGGCACTTAACCTTTCTAAGGGCCCTCATTTGTTATTCCACCATTTACAAATTACACAAAAAGAATCAGAAAAAGATTGACACCTAATTGCGACGTATTCCCTCTTTCCCATGACAATATCAAAATTCTTCCACAAACCGCACAAAAAACAAAGAACACTCAAGGTTCTCTTGACTCATTTATAAACCAAACAGACACTTCAGAGTATCAGGGGCAAGAGATATAGTCCAAGACCGGCCTGGCAGCTGTCTCAATCGGCAATGGCGCTCATTGGAACACCTGCCGTTCACATACCTGAGCAAACGTTGGAAGAACCTGACAGGTTTGTTCAACTGGCTTCGAAGTAACAGGACGCAGGGTATTTAAGCTTTAAAGGATTTGGTTTCCCGAAAATTGTGATAGTTTCCCAATGGCACCGTTAGTTTCCGTTTCCTTGATATTTTACTGTGATATATATAGTGACAGGATACGGTTTAAAGGACAGTGTGGTCAGTAGGACTACTTACAATGATAGTTGGAAAGATGACAAGATATCAGTTATTAGTTAGTCAGCATTTTCAAGGCTCAGTGCATAAACTGATGGCCCTGGAGGTCACTTCAAGGTCAGATATGTTAATTTATAAAAATTATAATTAAAGATAACGTCTTCAATGAAAATTCTTTAATCTAGCGTATGTGCTTGTTTCAAATCATTCCATTTTATTGAGTTGCTATTTCTAAGCCACGATATTTTTGTATAATTTTTATCTTTTGATCTAATCTTAACCATATGACAAAATTTAAATTATTTTTATTCTTATTATGAATCGCAACTGAAACTATTCCATATTTATTTATCGTAATTAAAAATATTTCTGTAATTTAAACATGAGGATTAGTAACTCGATTATCTATAATGGAATATATAGACCATTATTATACACTTTGATCTAAAATTACCAGGACGAATCACTTTTTTGGGAGCGAAGGGGTTACTTTTCAATAGTTTGGTACTTCCTTAATGATACCATAGGAAGAAAAAATCGTTTGAGACAAATCAAAAATGCAAAAGACATTTTTCAACAAGAATAATTTCTGATTCATTCTTAGGATATGAAAATATTAAGTTGTTAATATTGAAACAAAAAAAAAATACATTTTTAGCATTTAGTTTACTAATAATTGAGGTACATGGCAAAAAATATTTTATAATCAATCAAATGAAAAATAGTATACATTCAATACCATTCAATATATATATATACACTTTAATCTCTTGCTAAATTGTTCTAAAAATAAAATAACTAATTAAGTTTTTTTCTCCTTAAGTGTGCTTTTTGACACGGATTTTTAAGTTTTAGCAATTTGTAACTTTAAGCAAACACTTGCGATAAGTTCGTTTTTAAAATATCAAGTATATCATATTTTATCATATTATTTATTAATAAATTAACAATCTTTATCTTTTAAAGAGATAGTGAACGGCGATTATTTTTTTAAACAGCTCTAACGAATATTTTGTTTTTTATCAGTATACAGATTTCAAGTGTAGGCAACGACAAAGAAAACAAAGTTTATAAGATTTTAATTTCAGATACAATAGCTTCTTTCCTGAAAAAAAAGGCTGAATTTGTTTCTATGCTTTTAATTATTGTTGCATGTTAAAAAAGGAACATGCGAAAAAGGTTAGTTAAAAAAGAATTCTGCTTAGTATAGAACTTGTTTAGCATAATTTAAATGACGAAACGAAGGTCATATGTAAGTTTTTGACATCTTCAAGACCAGACTGGGAATGGTGTTTTATGTATGCGTTAATAAATGCTAATTTATTCATTTCTGCTTTTTTTTTGTAAATATAAAGAAAAATGCAGGTAACATACAAATACTTCATGATGTTAAAACTCGCATCTAAAACGTGTCTAGCAATTTCACTCGCAAAAGTACTATGTATCTTATAATTTGTATTTGCATATAGGTATAGTTAAAATTGCATGTTTCACTTGCATTTTGTTCGAATATAAAGTAGAAAAATTTTAAATTATCATTAAGAAAGAAGCAAATAATTACAATAATTATTTCCTTTCTAAATTATAGTACGTTTACGACTTGCTTTAAAAGTTTTAACAATAATATAAATCAAAGTCGATTTTTTCATTGATAAAGCTATTCAAAACGTTATGTTAATTCAAAATGATTCATGCTTAGAGCATAAAATTAAGTATAATTTCATGTCAGCCAATTCTGGTTATAATATTTCTTTCTAAGAATAAATCAATGGAAAAATTAGTTAAAATCCATCTTTCGAAACAAAATATCAATGAAAAAAAAAACAATTTGGAAATCATTACCTTCTTAAGAAAATGTGTTCTTTTTTTTCAGTTGGAAACTTTTACTCAAGAAAATAAGTACAGAAAATTTATCTTTTCCAAGGTTTATTGGTTTTTTATAAGGATTTACGAACATTTAAACACAGACTAACTTTCGAATGACATAAAACAACAGCTTAAGGAGTGTATTAAGTTTTACCCTTCATATTTAAAAATTTTAAGGCCAAAATACAAATTTGATTAAAAATAATGCAAATTTCTGTCTACACAATACAAAAATTAAGAGAGACCCTTTTCTCTGTTTGTCTTATAAACTCTAAAACCCAGGTTTCGAGAAATCGATTAAATACAAGAATGTTAATAGACACCAAGAGGAATAATTTAACTATACAATATAATATAGTTACAATGTGAACTACTTTACTAACTATTTACTTACCAGAAAATACAAAAACACGAATAACAATTAGCCTAACATCGGGATACTAGAACGCAGTCGCCGTAACAATCCACGGTCAAATAAATTAGTATGATTAAACAAAAACATAGGACGAAAAGAAAAATTCCTTAAAATGAAATACGCTGTAGAAGAACGTACAATGACATCGGAGAGTAAAACAAAGCTGGAACGTTCTTAATTCTATTGTTACAACAGCGAATAGCCCTGAATTAAGACTCATCTCGGCAACTATCCAAAGAATGACAAGTCGTCTGTAACAAACATTTAGTCTTTGTCAACAATCGTTGAGTAATTCTCAGTTAAAGACTAGTTATTTTGGGGGAATTTAATACGAATCAGTTGTATCAATTAATGTAGGAGAGCTATTCTGTATGAAAGCAATGATTGCTGTACACACATACTTGATTAAAAGCTTTTCGCATTTGAATAATTATAATGCTACAAATTATGGCTCTCAATAAATGACATCTGGATTAAGAGGCCACTACTGGTGATGATGGAAGCTGCTTTAACAGAAAAATGTTTAGCTCTTATATATAAAAATTAATAAATGAGCTTTTATTGTATATTGCAAAAGTTTGGTACTTACGTATCATACCATCGATCAGTTCGTCAAATGAAAAAGTTGCCAAATGTCGCGCATGTACTAACACAACAATCTTGTTCACGTATACAATAACAGCATTTGGCGGGAGGGGGGGTTGAATTGGCGAAATTTTATCGACGGTATAACATGTAAGTACCAAAGATTTAATTTCCAAAAATATTCATTTTAAAATTTAATACACATATGATGGGTATGCTTCATTTACTCTGTGTAATATAGACTGATGTCTTACACGTTTGCTACAGAAGTTTCAAATTATCTTGCTTTTAATTTTTAAGCTAACAACTTATTCAGATTGTCTGGTCATTCAGATTGTTATTCGGTTTTAATAGTTTAGGTCTCAATTTTGAGAAATTCAGTGATCTTTAAGATCCAAAAAATTACAGGTTGGACTCCAAGATATCCCTAAAATATTGTTACGTAGATCCGAGGGTTCGTGGATTTTATGCAAAACAATCACAAAGAAAATAAACAGTTCTTTAAGAGCGATGCGAATTTATTAACAAAAATCCAATTCTTTAAATACAGGATTCAGCAGCAATATTCACAGAGTAAATCTCCGAAGGTTTCCCCACCTTCAACAGCAATCAAACACAATAACCAGTGTTTAAAAATATAGATTATTCACAAAAATAATACGCAAATAAAGATTATTCACAAGTCAAAACAACCCTCACTACTCGCTGCTTTAATCCAGACTCCTCACGGTCCCGGCGAGCATCTTATTTATAGGCGCGACAGAAACTTCCAGAAATATATCCGCTCGTGACATTAGTGGAGAGATCCACTACTTTCTAGAATATTCCAGAGGGTTCCGAACTCGCCAACATGGTCACCAATGACGCCAAAATGGTCGCCAAAAATGATACCAACTTGGCTCTACCACCAAGATTTCGCCAAGTTCTCATTGAATCGTCATTATAACGTAAGGGGCGGCATTGTTTGTGAATGGTACAATTTTAACATGAAATAAACATAACATAGAGTAATATAAATGCATTAAACACTCAAATACAAATTATTTACACTATTTACACAAAATTCGTAACAATATGAATTTGAAAAAGGTGATAGCAGATGAAACATCATCAGTTAAAACTACACAGAGCTTCATGGAAATTAAACGTGACCAGTATTCAAGTGAAAAACAATCAATGTCCTATTTCATGTTCTAAGCCCTTAGAATAGTGGTAGCAACTTAAATTATAAGAAATACGTTTCATAACTACCGAATATAAAGTTTGAAAAGGCATCTTACAAGATGGTTTTGAAAATCTATAGAATTTAGTGTTAACTGTTAATCCCAGGAAATTTTTTATGACATCAAATTCTGAACTCGGAAACCCCTAAATATTAAGCTGGGCTACAAAAGAGAGCTTCTACAAGACAGCAAGTCCCCCAAAAGAATTGGTGACACGTTGCAAGAAAAATATACATGTATGTGTTCCAAGAGAAACACCTGAAGAACTTCTACAAATCAATTCTGCTTCTGAGAAACAATTAAGTGTACCCTCTGGAACCATAAACATCGTTAATGATTAGGATCGAACATTTACCCTCTCTTTCTCAAGAAATAAGACCAAGTTTTATATTAGTCTGTGTGCATTATTACTCTCGTACGTTTTTGTTTCAAAGAATATTTTTCCATGTACAGAAATCTACATTTATTCGAGTGCAACAATCTACTTATAATAATCCATATTCTGGTATGGGATATATTTAAATATAATTTTAACTAGAACCTATGTAAAGTACTATTATTAGCATTATTTATATTTAATTGTACATCAACACTATTTTAAAATTCAAAATGTTCGTGTGTTCCAACGGACGTATTAAGAGCGCCAATTGGGCTGGAGAATTTAATTGGCGTTATTTTTAAAGTTTGAATTACAAACACGAAAAACCAACTTAAAGTTTAAGACAAAATTAGTTTTTTTAACGTTATGTCCTAATTTTTGAATTACAGTAAGTTTCTTTTTACACTGAGCTGTAATTATATTCGTACGTAATTGTAGTTTAACGTAAACTAAAAACTATTGAATTTAATGACATTTTCTAATGATGCTTTTCATAATGCTCTTCCAAAGTACAGACCATTTATTTTTCCCCTTTTAGATTTTAAAAAACTACTAATTTTATTATAAAAATATAGAAGAAAAATTTTAAATTTAAATTGCAGTAAATAACTAAATTTAGAATGGAACAAAGTTTATATCACATATTAGCGTATTTTATTCGAACCTAAGCTGCAATCGATTCTACGCCAAATTTCAAATTTTTAATACGTTTTTGTGGAAAAAAAATTAAAAAAATAGTGTAAAATTGTTTATCAATATCCAATATTTACAAAATTTAAAAAAAATTAAAATAAGAACTAATAAGAAGTGAATAATTAATTTATTTGACTAGAATTAAAAACATAAAACACATACATGAATCTGTAAGTTCTCAGTCAGTATCATGTGTGTGTGTTCAATTTAACCCACCCAACAAATTTTTCTTTAGATTCTAAGCCACACCCGATTTTCAGTAGCATTAACATTGAAAAAAAGTGCGGCTTAGATTCGAATAAATAAGGGTTATGGCGAGAATAATAGTTCATTATACTAACAATAAGAATTTTCAATAATTTGCAGAAATATTAAATATATTTTCACTGTGTAATACCTTTATTAAAATTTTCATAAAATACTAATTCTTTAAAACCAAAAATTACTGGAACATTAACAACTAATAATATGAAAATCATCAGAAGTTTGTGAGTCACTGATTTAAAATTTTTAAAATTTTTTTTTATCGAAACTTTTTTTTTTTTGTATTTAAATTATTATATCGTATCATTGCACAATGATTAACATAAATTTCATCCAAAAAGATTCTTTTAGGAACACCAAAGAGCAAAATTAGGCCAAAAATTATATCATTAGAGCTAGCTATAGGCTTCATTATTTTAATAATCCAAAGCGAAGAAATTTCCACAATTCAATAACTGGAATCACTCGGTAAATTAGACTGAAGTAAATAAATATTTGCGAACTGAGACTTCTCTTCATTAGGGAAACTGCTCAATAAATCGAATTAATCTTTTCTGGAAAAGATTCGTCGTCTTTTCCGTTGCCAAAACTGACAGCAATTAAAACATTCTTTCCGAAAGATGGTTTCACGGTTGCATGAGCAGGGACATTTTTTCACGTCGCATGGCGTGTGATACAACGGAGAACGTTTTTGTCTACTTAGTTGTAGATGGCAATCGGGAATTATCATATTTTCTGGCAAGGAGAAAATGTTTATTCTTTATTTTTCCATTTAAACGAAACAACTAAACTCAACGTACGAGAATTGAAACATTTTTCTGTAACGGATTCGTCTCTCTCTTCAAATGCTTCTTGTTTATGTTATTATTCATGTGATAAGGTTTATTCTAATTCAGGTAGTTGAAGTTCTTTTTTAAAAATCGTCTGCTGTTTTTACAACATAATTTTCGCAGGTGGCGTGAATTGAAATTAAAGTTGCTTAGTTAAAAACAGAAATGTGTTGTTTTTCTAAGTGGAATAAATTTGATACTTTATTTGAAGATGATTAATTCTAATAAATTATTTAGTTTAATTTTGTTTTACAGTAAAGCGTATTTTTCTTTAATGGTGAGTTATTTAAAAATGCAATGTGTTTGAATTTTGAGATAATTCTTAATTACACGTTTGGAATGCGTTTCGCAAAAAGTAAGTTAATGAAAGGAAAAAGTTTTAATGTCAGTGAAATTCTAAAAATCTTGTATAGAACGACTTCAAAAAAGATCCGATGTAATTCGTTACAGTAAATATTTTTCTGTAAAAGTTAATATTTAAAGTTTTTTTTCGCTGTCTCGTCGCGTTTTATATATTCGTTTTTATTATTATATGATTTTAATATATGTGAGCTATACATGTCTACGAAAAAAAACCCACTTTAATTAGAAACATAATATATACATTTACTATATTTTTTCATTCTTTGTGAATAACTGAGCATAGCATTGTTTAATGTGTGTGTGATTAAGTAAGGTTTATTGAAATATTTAGACTGTAGAAGACCTTTTTGTGTGGAATGAGACTAGGGTTTGTTGTGGATCCATACAGATGTAAATAGATTTGTGTGATATTAAATACTTTACTCTTGAAAAACTTTGAGATTTTATTTATTTCGTTGAAAATATTTTCAAGCTCCATTTTTATTTTTCACACTCCAGTTTAATTAATCTGTATTCTTAGAAACATAAAATCTAATCATAAATCCTTTAAGAGTTGAAAACATTTCATTATAATTTCCAAAATAATTATTAACGAACTATACACGACTAGCTCTTTTTTTAAAAAAAATATATTTGGTAGTTAACATAGTTCCGAAGTATATTTAACAAAAATAGAGATTATTATGAAAGCTCATTTCAACACGAAACTAGCAAGATATTCTCATTTCTTTCAACGAGTATATGGTTTAAGAGATAACCAATTATAAAAATATTAGTTAAAAATTAAAAAGATAATTTCAGAATATTGTGCGCTTTCTTAATTTTTAGAACCTTTTCCTGAATTTCCAATAACCTCAAGCAATTTTAGGCGTAAGTTTTCTTTACAATAATAACGTGAGCAACTTAATTAAGCCTAAAAGTAAACACTTAGAGATATTAAACACATATATAACCGAAAAAAAAATGTACTTTTAAAAGAGAATGCATAAATATATTTTTTTAAAAATGTTCTAAATACCTAATTATTAGTAATTACATAAATTCTCGAAGAATCTTAAAAACAGAAATTAAATTTCATCTACCTTTTTTTCAAACAATTTAACACACCTAAACATATACATATTCCTTCCAACCGAGAAACAGAGCATAAAATATTGAAGGATCAAACCAATGAAGGTTTCATATGCGCGCCTAACGACTCTCTTTCGAATACTAACTGAAAACGAAAACCTCTTAAAACAGAGTCTTGAGAATTCCTAACGATCCAGAAGTGATCTCCTCTACTAGTCGTTAGCAGAATGCCAAGTTTCTAGAATTAGAGGAAAAGCGTGAAGCTGCGAGACTTAATGAGAACATATTGTTTAATTTTAAAGAATTAGCAAAGGAAGAGCTAATAATTAGTGTGGAGTGTAGTTTGTACTTCATTTGGCGAAGAAAAATTCAGTATTTTATGCGGATAATGACGTTACGGTGCTAATAAGAAGTTCTTGTTTTAACAGGGATAATTATTAATTAGTATAAAGCCATTTTCAAACTTCGACTTGGGTATAGGTTTATGAAAGTTGATTTTTTTGGGTGTAAATTATTGATTGGAAAATTTATTTTATTTGCATTTTAAAGTAAGTTGATTAAAACTAATGATGTACTAGTAAATGAAGATTTTGTTTTTTTAAGAAAGTGAGGGCTTGATTAAATGTTTGTAAGGGTTGTGTATTTCTTTCATGTAAAAATGTACAAACCTTAATTGAAACATTTGCACACATTTTAATGACGTGGTTTTATATATATAAATACGTTAAATTTATAATTACTATTAATATATTTAATTATAGTGGAACTAGAATTTTCTTCATTATTTTTACGATATCGGTTAAATTTTGGTAGAATAATTGGAACAAACCAATAACCATTGATTAAATTTAAAGAGTTTTCTTCAAGTGCACAAATAAGACATTTTTAAATTAAAACTTAACTGAAATGAAGAAGAAACAGAAGAAAAACTTGACTGCAACAACAAATTAAGCAGACTGGCTGGTTCCAGTGTGACAGTTAGTGTTAAATTAATTTGAATTTTACAAGATTTTACGATTTCAATATAATTTATTTTTTACTTATCGTTTATATAACTACAGGTTTATAATTCATCTCGAAGTCTTATTTAAACAAATATTTGAGTTATTTTATCATATTACAGCAAACTAAGCTAAAGCTATATATAGAATTAAAACACACTTGCAAATCGAAATGTTTTAAAACGTTTTTCTATAAGTTCTTAATTTAAGAAAGGGGAAGATATATTTTAGCAACATTTTTCCAGAATTGTAAAAAAAACTATGTTTCTCTTTTTTAAGCAATAACTTCATATTTAAGGCTTATTATAAGATAATTAGATGTATTTTTTTTTAATTC
The DNA here is from genome assembly GCA_019973955.1 of Trichonephila inaurata madagascariensis. Taxonomy (NCBI): domain Eukaryota; kingdom Metazoa; phylum Arthropoda; class Arachnida; order Araneae; family Nephilidae; genus Trichonephila; species Trichonephila inaurata. The sequence goes on from BMAV01016922.1 coordinate 940,332, forward strand.
ATTAATACTTTTAACTTACACTTGACACATCATTCAAGTATTAATTTCTAAATTAAGTTAGTAGTGTAATTTTATACAGAATACATGTACGAAATAACTTTATAACCAAATTAAAAAAATAATTAATAACCAAATAATTAAACCAAATAATTTTAAAATTGACACGATTTCTATAACAATAAAACAAACAATCAATCAATAAATGGGAAATGTTTATAGACAATCTTAAAATATATACTAAGTAAAATACTTCAGATCTATTAAAATCAAAGTCTATTATAATATCTTTAAAATTAAACTAAAAGCAAATAATTTCATGAGTGTTCCGTAAAGATATATTTTTAATTCCATTACAGGTAAAATCTCGCGAACACAGCCAAAGGGAAAAACAAGAGCAATTAATATAGAAACATCACTGCGTCGAATCGTGCTTCTTGATAGCCACGCCCAATCTTAAATCTGTCCAATGACATTTTAAAGACATATCGCATCACTCACAACATCTTATATAAAAAAAATACTGTTCAATATTTTAGTATTCAACAGGAAAGTTTTGGTGTTATCTTGGGAAAACAAATTTCAAAATACGTAGGTTTAGTAAATTTCTTCAGCACTGCTGATCATGATTTTTAAAATATAAATTCAGAATAAATAGCTTCAAAACGGGTAAATATAGTATTTTAATTCTTCGGTTTTTCATTATCGCGCTGAATTATTTTCAATATTTTATGTATATTCTTCAACGTAATTAATAATTTCTTACGAAAACTATCTCTCACGAAAATACATTTGGTTAATGATTAATGTTATAAAAATCTTAGAATATTACTACGAAGAACGTGCTATTCTTATTATTTTTGAGGTCGTAAAACTCCTCTTCGCATATGCGACGTAAATGAAAAAGGGGTTATTAATTTTTCTATTTTTATTTATTTTTTTACGTACATATGATGGTATCATTACGCGTTTTTTCCTTCGACTTTCATCTTAACTATGTATTCCTCTCTTCAAAGCTCTAACATCTTTTCAATATAAAGTACTACAAAAACTAAGTATATTTTTAAAGCTGCCAATCAGATTTTATTGTTATAAGAAAAAGTTTTTAAAAAAGAAGCTTTATTACTAAATATGCACAGGTAGATTTATATAAAAAAAATAGTTTGGAAGCGTCCACATCCTTACTATAATGTGAAAATTTAGTCGCAGAATAATCGAATATTGATCAATAATTATAAAATAACAGGAATAAAAAAATATAGAATATTTTGGTGGAAAATTACAATTACGAAATATTTTTTAGCAAGCGACTGTTAATAATTAATTATGGTCGGACCTCTATATAACGAAGTCGATAAATCCCGGTAAAAAGTTTGTTACATAGAAAATTCGTTATATAGAGGTTCCTCTTTTAATATACTTTATATATAAACCCCATAAAACAAATTTTAAATTCATAAACACTATATATTAAAAAAAGAAATTATTCGCACCTTTTTTAAATTAGTATATGTTTATTTTATATATATTACACATCAAAAAAAAAAGAAAGAAAAACTGCAAGAAAAACAAGAAAAAAGAATGTCGAAGAATTCACTGTATTTTCAACATTAAGAAAATAATTTTATACTAAAATTAGTGAATTTTGAGGACATTTTATAATTTAAAGCATGCAAGTAATATTAAACATACATTATTTTATAATTAAAACACGGAACAACTCCACTGAGGGTGAAAGAGGATATCGAAGATGTTTCTAGTGAACTGGGCAGTGGGGGTTAAAGGTTGCACTTCTTGGATGAAACGTCCAGAACTCTATTGCTCTCGGTGAGTTAGGATCTAATAAAACCAGTTCAAGATTTATGACCAGCATAAAATGTATTAAAGAGAGAATAACTTGAAATTTTTTTCAGAAATACTTTTAAAAAAAATGGCAGAATAAAAATTTAATCACAAAAGAAAAAGTTCATAATATAGAAAATGTACTTCGCTATAGAGAGGTTTTTTACTAAGAAAATCGTGAAATGTTCAAGGTTCCAGGAAAAAAATTCGCTATGTAGAAAAATTCGCAATATAGAGGTTCGACTGTACATTTAAATGTATCAGAGTTCTTAAATTTCAATTACTTAGTTGTTGTGTTGATTCTTATGGCACCTTATCTCGACGGCGTCAGATCCAGGCCCACTAAATTCATCATGGCAAGGGGCTAGAGGTACGTTGGTCGTAGCCTTAGTAATACTGTTAATCAATTTCTATCATTTTAGATAGATTTTAACACATTTAGAGCAGGGGTGTGGGCAAATAGCGACCAGCAAAGGTTTTTTATGGCCTACCAAGAGAATCAGAAAACTTAATAGACAGAACATGTTCTCTATATCTGGGGTCAACATATATTTGTGAGCAACAATTTTCTAGCAGAAAGATCATCTAGAATAAACATAGATGCAAGTCGGCTGACATTAACTTGCAAGCTGCGAAATAAGTTTCATCAAGAAATCTCACTCCTGCTTTAAAAAAAAAATGTAGAAAAGTGTGATAGAGTACATTTGTAATACTAAAGTGATTTTAAATACTGGCGACAGCTTTTTTTTGAAAAAATGGAAATATGGGGATTTTTTTGTGATTTTTAGATTTATTTAAAGTATTTTAAGAAAAAAATCCTAAAATTGAAAGCAGAAAAAAAATTATTATTAAAATGGGAAAAAACTGGTAAAAATGCACAAAAAATTACATAAACGGGGCCCGCTCTGTACAAAAAATTTTATGAACAAATTTTCAATTTTTCAATTTTCATGTGTTACTCTATTATTCATGTTTGAAATTACTTTCAGGATAAGAGATATTTTAAATTTTACAAAAACGAGAGCACTTTATCTTAATGATTATATGAAATTGCTTAAAAAGACAGTGATTATATTGACATAAAGGACTGTAAAGTTTAATATAAAACAGTGATCGATAAATCTGAAGGTCAAAACACTTTTATTGTTATGCAGAACATACACAAAAAATTTCAGCAAATTATTTTCAAAACTTTTTGAGCAATCGCTGTCCCCGTTTGAACTTTTCGCAAAAAACACATCTCGAGTAAAACGCATTTTAAAGTCTGACATCTTGTGTAAAGTTATGGCATCTGCTTTTACTAAAACACTTGTAGTTTTTGTTCTAGTGAATGGAAAATAAAAAACTTGGTATTTTTATTAAGCTAATAGCCTATAAAAGAAAATCATGGTCAAAATTTGTCAATTTTTGAAAAAAAAATCATGATTTTAGGGTAGTTGGATACCTTAAATAGGCTTGCAGCTACATATATTAAATGAGCACAATAAATAAATTAAACTTTTTTTTTAACTTATTGATTTGTGTCGTACAATGTATGCCTCTTCTGAGATTCAAATTTATCTAATGAATTAGAGGCGCAACGTACACCCTCGCAACCCCCACATCGCTGGGGGTCAAGGGTCTAGGGGTTCAAAACCTAACTGCCACCCTTTGTCAAATCCAAACTGAGGGCTTAAAACCTGACCTTGCTGGGGGGCCTAAATGTTCTCCGTTACGCCACTGTGATGAAAGGAATAATTTTAAAAAGCTGCGGCCCTTAGGTATCCTCCTTGGCCCTCGAGGCAAAGCAGTTGCCTACCCTTGATTCAGAACCCCTTATTTTTACTTATACTTTAAAAACAAGAAAAATTACAACAAAAAAAAATTTCGTTTAGAAAAAAACGAATTTATTCCACAGTTTTTCGAAGCAGAAATGAACGAAGTCTCTTATATTTTCACATTTATATCGAAAAGGTGAAAAAAAACTCTTTGAAAAATTTCAAATATGAAAACAAACAAATTTACTGTGTAATTTTAAGTGTAGATTGAACAGAAGTTTCATCCTAAATTACTTTGCATACAGAAAGAAACAGTCTGTTTGCATTTGAGAAAAAAATTAGAGTTTAAAAATTTTCATACAGAAAGAAATGTTTGAAATTATTCTACAATGTCACATTTACAAAAATAATTGAAATTTTCTCCAAATTTACATTCAAAATGAAACTAAAAAGAGCACCCATCTTTAATTTACTTAACAATCATATTTAATACAAATTTAACAGTTAGACAGCCAAACATTTACGTACAGGCACATCATCTCCAATTATCCCCATTTACAAATGCATATCACACATTATAACCCTATTATAAATAATGTCACAACAATTTCGTGTGGATCGAAATCTTTTAAATGCAATCACGCTAGTAACAACTTACTTACCAATCCATATCATCGCTAACTAAGTCATTTTCCTTATTACCGAAAGCTTTAACTCCAACAATCCCAACTAGATATCGGATCTAATGGTAACTAAGCCTCTAGTGAGCGTCTAACTCTGTGAATTCTCTACTATCTACCATAGATTAGTAGAGTCAATGCCAGGACATAGAGTAAGCGTTGGCCTGAATAATTTGGCACCGCTAATGATCCAACAGCATGCAAGCGGCGCTCTTTTGTAGTATACAGTTATATGACGGATAGTGAGTTATGATGCGGTCTTCTACTGCATATAAAGGGGTGGTGCAAGGTGCCATGTCATCAAATACCGAGGCAAACAGTGTTAATTCATACGGGAGAGGTTTCAGCTCTTCAAATCTGGGGGACTCGTTACAACGCAAACTCGGGGTGGTTTGTATTGTGATATATATGTGACCGCAGCAGTATCGAAATACCATCATGTTACAATGAACGTAGAGTATAATGTAACGGGATTTTGTAGTGTTGTAAAAGTATCAAGTTAACAATGAATATAGTTGCTTACGAGGTGCATTGGTTACATCAAATATGCCGAACGCGTGTCTTTTAACGTGGGAATAATTGTGCCAATTTCACAAAATTTTAATTATAACTAATTATTATTATTAAGCAACTTCACATTCTTTTAATGAAAGATTTATGCTGCTAGTCTAGACCTTAGTCTGATAGTTATCAGATTTTCTTTTTCTTATTTTAGTATTTTAAAAGTATCTCTTGTACTATATGTATGTAAAAACATTTGACTTTCTTGCAGCTCAAATGTAAATTTAAAGCCATGTTTATTTGGCCTATTTAACTTGTTAATCAAAATATTAGATGATAATTTTTTTTAAAAAAAAATAAAACAAATTACATTTTTAATGAACAGCGATAAATTTAATGTAGGTTGAAAGAATGGTTGATAAATATACTACACTATTTTATATGATGAATCTGCTGTTTGCAGAATTTTTTTATGATTGTTAGAAAATTAAATTCGAAGAGTTCAAAAACGATAGCCTTTTTTCTTTTAACCACAAATAATTTTCACTATTAAAGACAATACTTTTATTATTTAGTTAAGCATAACTTTTATATGTGACAAAATAGTATTAATTATTGTATATTAATTGATACATGAGGATGTGATTTTATTTGATTTGAATGCCTTACAACAATTCTAATCGATCATAAAACAATTACATGGTCTACTATTTCAACAATTTCGGATCTACTTTAAACTTGTTGAAACTTTACTTTCAGCACTGCATTTTTATCGGAAAAAACTCGTAGCTTGTTTTGCTAATTCAATCACTGTTTATTCTACAGTTAATGAAATTTTATTAAAATGTTCAATGACTAAAGGTCTAGCTTTGGAAGCAAATTGTAAAAAAGATTTTTATTCCAAGAATGGATTATTCGCAATTATAAAATTATCTTCAAGCGGATAATTTTTTTTTTTTCAAAAGTGATCGAAGCTTTCTTTAACTTCATAAAAAGCGTAGTTGAAAAGTTACTTTTTGTAGTATGGCATAATTTAGTATTATGCGACACAAGAAATGAGAATATATTTGAATTTTATTTACAACGTACAGAGATTATTTAAATACTATATTTTATTGTGAAACTTTACAAACATAAGAAAAAGACTTTTTAGCAGATACAGATGTTTTCTTTAAATAAAAACACGTTGAGTTACAATTAAATTAATATCTTCGTCTGATTTAATTACAAAGCGGATTATAAATTTATATTAATATTTACAGAAGATGATCGATGTTTAAATAAACTTTGAGTAAGATTCACTTTTCAATTACATAGAGTTAAAATATTTTAACGTTTATTTAGTTGGAATTTCATAAAATTTGGTTGTTAAGTCTCAGCTTAAGGTCTCGTCGTCTGTTAAAGTGAGTATAGACCTTGGAATCCATATTGTGTAGTTTATTCTTGATCTTTTGCTTATAGTTTGTTTTCAAGTCTAAAGTACCACAGGTATAATAATACAGAAATTATATATTTTTTAAATGGGTAAACGTTTAATGTTATTAAAAATAAAGAAATACCTGACATAATGATAAATTTTAGTATTGTTTTTTTCATTTTTAATTTAAAAACGATCGTTTTGTTGTTGAAATTTCGAATATATTTCATAGTGCTGTAAATTCTATATGATGCGTTTTAATGGCATTTTTAAAAATTCGAACAATGAGCCATTTGTTAAAATTTAAAATCATTTGCGTCCAATTACAAATGAAAGTATACAATTATAACGTTTTTTATAGTTTATAGAAAATTTAGCAAACGATATCATGCATTTATATTTTTCATCGATTAATATTCGAACAATTTTAATCCTTGAATTTCCTTTAAGAGAGAGAGGTCAAAATCATTTCCATTTTATAACCAATTAACAAAAACACACAAATTCTACATAACATAAAAGACAATAAATTATTTTGCCATTTTTTTTTTTCAAACCGGAACCCTCAAACCTTTGCATTTATGTTGTCAAGAATCGCTTTTGCTATAGAAATTAAATACAACTAGAAATGCATACCCCGCGCTTTCTTTTCATATTGAAAAGAACACGCAAAAAATAATAATAAGCAAACCCTGGATTATTTCTAGTCACATAAATGTGCATCTGGGAAAATGGAAAAAAAATTGTTCCAGCATCCTCCAAATAGAGAATTTATGATGAATATAATTCAAATGTTACATATAAGAAGAAAGCCACGCTTTCAAGTTTGAAGTAATAGCATTATAAATCATAAAAAGAAGGTGGCTGAGAATTCGATTTTGGGAAAAAGAAAGGAGCTTATTTATCCCGGAGCGGGATATTAAAAAAAGAACAATGTCAAAATATTCCTTTGGACTCAAGTTTAAAAAGATGGAACATCATTAAAATAAATGATGTACGACTAATCTCGAGTTTAAAAGGTGAACTTTTTTTTAAAGTTTTTATTTTCTCACGATGTTTAAGGTTTTTTTTTTTAGAGTTTAACTAGTATTTTGAATTATGTTATACTCTTTCTCTCAATCATTACTCTAGTATGTTTTGTATGCGAATAAGTGATTGCATTATCCATTTGTGTGTATAGTGTAATTCGTTTGATTTGAACTTTAAAGGGACTTTTATATAAATCACTTTAAAACGTTGAGTGGTGCGAGTTAAACTTATTTCAGGTAATAAAACCCGATTTAAAAACGTCGTTATAAAATAGCTTAAATATTTAGTTTTTTTTAAAAAAATTTTTATACCCAAAATGCAGCAAATAAATATTATGTTTAACAATCTTATACATAATGATAGTTAAAATGATATAATTATTGTTTTAATTAATTAATGCAATTAAATGATACTATTTTGTTCAATTATATAAGAAAATGAATTCCGATCCCGATCCAATTTAAAACAATGTTTTGTAATGTAAACGTTAATTATTCGTTTAACTATTAGGCATTGAATATTTTAAATTTTAAAGTAAAAATTTAAAATTTTGTTTAATTAGTAAAAAAATGGTACAAATTTAATTTAAAAAATGTGTGCGGATATTTTTCATGTAAATTTCAGAATAAAAAAAAAAGCAAGGACAAAATTTGAAACCTTGCAGTATATCTGCATTATATCGTTAATTTATTACTTATTAAAGTTTTTTTTTTTTTATCTGTCTAATTTATATTCGTCTGAACAAAAATAATTTCCCGAAAAAAAATCTCCCGGTTCCGGTTATATATACAAGTGGCATTATTATTTAAAATGCTAAGAAAAATTAAAAAATAATTATAAATAAAATTACATAAAAGTGAAAAATAAAGAATAAGTTGTATCATGCCAAGTCATAAAGTCAAAAATAAATAAATAAATAATAAAGCAAAAAATAAAATTAAAAAAATTTTTCTTACCTCTTCTCTGAGCGACTTTTCGCCCCAACGGTCGTTTTCAATCAAAAGGTCCGATTAGTGGTCAAGAAACTGTCCGATAGAACGGTCAGTTCGCACGACGTTCCAGAAGAACAGGGTGCCAGTCGAAAAAAAATTTGCAACTTAAACCAAAAATATAAGCAAACCAAACACAATTAGTATATATAACACTCACAATGGACTTGTAGGTGAACCAAAAGAGAAACAAAAACAAATAAAATCCAATAATTCTTCTTTTTAATCAGAGGTCCCGCATTCAAATTCCACTTTATAAATTGAAACCAAACAAAAATTCCTCGGTAATTAATTCATTAATTTTTTTTTTTGTGCGAAACAAAAAAAAAATTCCAAAAACGGCGTGGGAAAAAAAATAAAACCAAAAAAAAACGAAACGTCACAGAGGCGATAGCACGTTCGCGCTGTTTTGGTTTTTTGGGCAGAAGCGCCTTTTAGCGTGGGAAAGCTGTCCGCTCCAGTGGCGCAAGGCTATGGGTACGCTCCGAAGGTTCGAGCGGTTCTGAGACGGGGTTTTTCGGACGAAGCGCGCTCGTACGGGGTCGGTCCGGACGATGGCGCTACCTGGCGGCGGCCTTGGTTCAGGGCCGGGGAGGGAAATCTTTGAGTCGCGTGTCTTCCTTTTTATTCTTTTTTATTTATATGTTCCTTCTTTCCACTCTTATCTTTCTCGGACTTTTTTTTATTATTATTATTATTAATATCACCATGCCATTGTGCCGCCTGTTTTAGGAGGGTTCCGTGAACGCGGTTTGAACCTTTCGCGGGGTTGGATGCTTTTTTTTTCTTCACTTCTCTTCGGCACGGAGCGCGAATTTCGTCTTGGGTTCTCGTTCGGTTTCTCTTTCTGTGGAGTGACAATCTTCCGAAATTAAACTGCTGAGGATTGCGCTTGATTAGTCATTCGATACTTACTGGGTTTGTTACATTGTATGAAGTGTATCTGCTACATAGGTCACTAAAGCTTCTTTGAGGTGTTAATGTAGTGGAAAATAAGAAGTTCCATTTTTTCACCCTTCGAATAAAGAATAGAGGAGAGAAGAATGGATTTATTTTTTGTTTAAAAAAACTCTAAAAACTAATGTTCTGTGCGTGTAGGTTGCGTTCAGATGAAGGAATATCGAAGTGATGTATTAATAATATTTTCTGCATTTATTTTTTGTTATACACAGATCATATCTGTAACTAAAAATATTAATGTTTGATCACCTATAACCAGGGACGTCTTAAGACTCTTTGAAGCCCTGGGCACCAGTGGCGCACACAAGAGGGGGTCCTGAGGGTCCGGACACCCCTCAAAGCCCTTGATTTTTTTTCGATTGATTATAATTCTAAGTATATAGTACGTAAAATTTAATTAAGTATTTATTAATAATTAATTTTATTAATTAATGTTAATTATTTATTCAATAATTAGTTTTTTACTGTGTTTTGTTCCCGAAAATCGACAAAATCAAGAGGAGCATGATACAAGAATGGTGAATTTTCGACTCCGGCCCCCCCCCCCCTGAAAAATTCCTGTGCGCGCTACTGCTGGGCACTTATGCAAAAGTAGGCTGTACCTGAGATCTTTATTTGTAGACAGTATATAGAAAGCATTGTCAAATACTCGTTCAAATGGAAATTTTATACAAGTAAATGTGCACGACTCACAATCTCAAAAACCGCGGCACAAACCCGCTCGACGGATGGCTGGATTTCGAAAAAATGAGTTGAATGATTGCTTATGGGATTAGGCCTAGGCCTAGACGTGGATGACAGCCATCACATAATAATGCTGTCTTACCACTTTTAGCAGCTGACATGTAGTTAGAAATTCCATGTTTTTTCGAGAATAGGTACGGGAATAATATTTGCCCATTAAAATTATTCAAATCATGATCTTATTAAGACAAAATCCAGAACGAAGTGAGACTCTCCTTAGGGCGAGGCTCTGGGCCCAGGCCTTAAGCCATCCCTGCCTATAATTTAGAATGTAAATTAAAATTAGTTGGAATTAACGCTGTTTCTCAAAATCACATTTAAGAATAATTAATAATTTTATTACAAACTCCGACATGCCAGTGGCGTAACGGATAATATTAGCGCCCTTCTGTAAAGTCAAGTTTTGGGCCTCAATCCGAATCTTACAAAGGATTGCGTACTTGGCGTCAGTCAGGCTTTGGGCCCCCTAGAATCTTTCCCCCACCCTATGATGCAAGGGTCACGGGGTATACGTTACGCCACTGCGACATGCCTATTCTCGTAAGCGTTCGCGATATCTTTGGAATTACGTGGTTATGACTCTCCATAAGGAAAATTAGTGAAGGTTATATCAACGTCGCACCATAAAACTGCATCAGGGCTATTGATAAAGAGCTTGTGATTTTGAACCATAGTCAAGAGAAGAGGATGATACCTTATCTAGCATTTCCTCCCCCTCCTCTCCTAACTTCAACACCACACCAACGGGAGGATGATTAAGTCTCGTTAGATTTAACGAGTATCATCCCCTTCTACACGGTAGGTCTTCAGGGGCACAAGGTTCGAACTCATGATACATCAGCCACGAATCTGTGACCTAGGATTCCGCGCCTACTGGCTATAAATGGAATAATATAAGTTTAACTATTAGTTCCCCTCTGTCCCTACTTGGGAAAAAAATGACTGCAGTTAACGTACGCGTATTTCTGAGAGATGCCTTGAATTTTTGACTTGTATAACGTAAAGCATTCATCTTTACCTCCAAGCCTATGTGCTTCAAAAATTATATCCAGTTTTCCTATTGTGTTCTTTGCTTCTTATCCCAAGATGGTGTAGTTTTTTGCTACACGATTTCCATTAAACCAAAAATCGCCAAAAAAATCTCAAAATAAAATAGGATTTCCTAAAACCTCGTCAATAATAAAATTCAAGCAATTCAGAATATGACTGGGGGAGGCTAGATCAGTCTCGCACCTATGACACTAGAAAGACTCTCCGGCTCTGGTGAAAAGTAACAGATTTGATGTGGACGACACCAAAAAAGCGCGATAGAGCCGCCTGCTGATTTCTAGTACTAATAAGTTGGTGACAACAACGAGGTGTTTCCCCAAAATACCAATAGAACCTGGGGGTATATTCTCCAAAATGCATTTATTTCTATCCTTTTCATACAGCAGAGTTTGGCAAAAGTTAGACAAATGTCACCTCGCAATGTGCCAGCAGTGGCAGACTTGGCCAATCTATCCTTCTATCTCGTTACCATTCAATCCAATATGAGAGGGTACCCATTGAAAGTATATAGAGTGTCTAGAAGAAAATTGAACCACAATATCCAGAATATTTAGACTTGTCATATCCCCAATAGTTGTCCAACGAGAAATGTGCTGTATAGAAGCACGACTAACTGTTAAAATCCAAATGTCCCTGAAGACAAAGTCAGAAGCAGTGTCAAAATATCTCGCAATCCCTTATAAATTGCAATAAGTTCGGACCTAAACACAAAGCAGTAGTTAATATTCTTAATCTTGATGTCAAATGTACATCCGGTGTCTCAATGTGCACTCCGCTTCCAGAAATACCTGCCATCGGTATAGCAGCATGGGCGACGGTGCTACTTCCTAAAAGGGCGAAGATACGTTGAGTAGGTTTCTTTGTTGAAATTTAAAAGACTTTACACCGGAAGTATTCGACAAGGAAGAAAACTTATCACGACATGTGTTAAGCTATTGCTTTTTTATTACTGTGAAGCTACGCGGCGACTATTGGCAACCAACCTTTGTCAAATGAGGAAGACAACAACTGAGCTCTGGTATCCCACTCTCCAAACTTCTACATGAACAAACGCCTTGACGGATTTTACGAGCAATAGCCCATTTACAGAGCGAAACTTTGGTGGTACCAGCATTCGAACCCATCTCAAAAGAAATAATGCCAGCCACGAGTTCGCAATCGTAACAACTCATCTATCTTCCCCGGTAAGTTGGATATCGTTTTATGTTACGTAGCATTCTAAAGCAACATGTGGCCTATTGGTGACGGACTTCATAATTTTGAGCCACAGTCACACAAATGACAAAAAATTTACCTAAATGCCTCCTCCCCTTCAACTTAAAAATTGTCGATGCTTAAAGCATTCACTTTGGTTTGGTGCGGACATTTGGAAATGGGATGTAAGGTCAGCTGTCATCTTCATCAGTTGACCGAAGTTTCAACTTATGGGGCTCGTTTCCAATAACCCTTGCGTTACTTTAGAGTACGACGTTAATAAAAAATCAAACTAAGCCACTTCCCTACAAGATACATAAGAAAATAACTGAAGGACCCCTAACACTTTTTGGAGACTTTAGACTGATAGAACTTAAGCAGTTAAGTCAAATTTATGTGCAAAATACTACGGCCAACGGCTCATTATTCAACTGTTAAGTTTAATTTTAAAAATTGAATGAAAGTGACTCCTGTCTCTTATCACTAAATTTGTTCCCCCATTTCATTTTGAAATTTACCACCTTTTTTTTCTTAATTTGAGTTTAGAATACCTTTTAAATTCAAATATTTTTATGGCATATTTCATATACAGGGTGATCCCAAATTCATGGTACAAACTTTAAGGGTAGGTACAAGACAATGAAACAATCATTTATTGTGTAGGAAAGTAGGGGTGCAAGTGACACAGTGAGGCACCCCCTCTCCCCAAAAAAAGAGACGAAAGGAAAGACAAAGTGTTTATTGAAAGCGTCGTTGACAAGCGTAATATTTACAATAACTCTTCATAACTGTTCAACACATGAACTATGAAGTCCAGCTGCAACTCACATTACTGTACCATCCAATGGCAGTCGGAGAAGATAGCCTGCCGGATTCAAAGCTTGTACTCGCTGAAAATGAAACAGGTGTAAGCGATTTTCGTCTAACACTCTACAAACGGTCTGATGAATCACAATGAGCAACAGCTCTTGTACATGACTCTGGTCTAACATCAGGAGAGTAGCTACCACCGTATTAGCCGTATCAATAGTATGGGGTTCCCAAGCTACAGGGGCCCCAACACGTGTAACTACAGTCCCACTAACAGGGCTTTCCTACGGGAAATAGGGTCCCGAAGGAATTTTGGTTCTGGGCCCACTTAGAACTAGCTACGCCAGTGTCTAACAGCCACGATGTTTAAGATGCTTTCTTCCAGGTTTGGATTTCGTACAGTTCTTTGTCGATCAGCATCATGTCTACTGACGTGGAACGAACGTGTTTCACGAAGTTGACGATGTAACCGCCGAAAAATTCTGTGTTTCGGCATTCGTCGATCAGGAAACTACGTATGATACAATCGTAACGCAGTTATGCCGTTACCATTTACATGACCGTACATGTAAGCCCTGCATTTTTGGCACATTTAAAGTCTCCCATCGCAAACATCAGTACAATTGTGAATGGCGCGTTTCCCTATTGAGGTGCATCACGTTGAACGGAGGCTAGACATCAACTGCCTCCTACCGGCACCGAAAATAACCGATAACTCCATTTTTCTTTTCTTTTATTTCCTCTGTTCACCATGTTATTTGTGCCCATACATTCATATACAATAAATGACTGTCACACACACGCACGCACACATATACACAGTGTCCTGTATCTACCCTTAAAGCTTGTACCATGAATTTGGGACCACTCTTTACATGTTCTAGATCCAACTATATGTGTAAACATCACATAATGGAGATGAAAAGTTTTCTCGACAACACGAGAAATTTATTTTAGTGAAGACGCTCCAAATCTATTTTCAAAGGAAAAAAATGAAAAAAAATATTTTATCTGAAAAAGAATGGACAATGCATTCGCCTCGCAAAAGATGTCACGATCATGACAGATCATAAAATTAGAGGTTATTGGATGTTGTAGCGTATATGATGAAATGAGATAAATATGTGAATGATAAAAAAAAATAATGTACATACTTTCAAGGTTTTATTATTATTAAAGTTATATTGTTCCTTTGCACCTTCATATTTTTGATGACTCCACCTTAGCAGTTCAAAACAACATTTTAGAATGGGAGATGATTAATGATTTTTTCTCACTTCTCATTGCTACAGGTAACAAATTTCATTTTGGGCTTGGTGGAATTTTTTTTTTAATCTTATCTGTTTGACTGTTTTCGAGAAGTTGCAAGTAAAGCTTTTCGCTCTTTCAGCCGTCATTAAAATCTTGATCTTATTGAAGAATAAAATTAATCACTTACGTAAAACGTTATTAAACTTAAAAATGCTGATTGGATTAAGATTTTGTTTTAGCAAATGACTTCAACCCACAACGTTCTGAAAATATTCTTGGCCTTATGTTTGCTTCTTAAGATTTTAATAATAATAATATATCATTAAAATATGATTGAGCGAAAAACTTGCCACTTCGAACCGTTTGGTCAATTGACAAGAACGACATCAGAACTAACTTCCACTGTCCAAATTTCTACACTTTGCTAACGAGAGTCTTGAATCACGACAGATTTAACGTGCTTTAGCTCCTCTACCCTACGGATCTTTAACAGGATTCGAACTTATGACTTGCCGATCGCAAATCCTTGACTATAACTACTTGGCTACAGGGACCTGTGGCCAAAATATGGGTTGGGGAAGGAGCTAGGTTCTGGGGGACCAAAGCATGAATGCCACCAAGTACTTTCCCTTTGAAAATCCAAATCTTTGCAGGTAGGCCCAAATGTTTTCCGTTACGCCACTGACAGAGACCATAATCAAAATTTGAAACCATTATATCGTAATAGTAACTTGGATGTTAACGGGGATAGTATTTATTAGTATTGCTTTTTAATTCCTTTCCCTTATTGGTATCGCTACTTTCACAATGACGTCTGCTCTTTTGGAGATAATGCTTACGGAATTTTAACTTTTATAAAGCGGGGGTTACTCTTCTTCCGCACCGAGCATGAGAGTTTTATCTTAGATTCGTCTTAATTCTTGGGAAAGACTATTTATTCCTACTAATTTATTTGGCTTGCATGTTAACGCAATTTCCTAAGACGCAAGAAGTATTCATATGGTTGTTTTAAAGTCTTTTTTTATTTCTTTGTTGAATTATGTGACGGAAGCTTCGTTGGGTCTCTTTTATGGTTTATTCAATCAAATTTCAGACTTTTAGCACCTCATATATATGATACATGAAACTGGAATAAAAATTAAGTAGCAACCATATTACTAAAGAAAGCAGAAGAAAAGAGCAGAAAGAATTATTATTAGAATTATTATAAAGCATTTTTATTGATTGTTTGCTAAGCCAGTGCTTCTCAAAGTTGCAATATTCGCGACCCAATATTTAGTCATAATTTTCATCGCGCCCCCCTCATACAATAAAAATGTATTGAATTCAATAATACTGTACTTTGACGCTAAAACTACGAAACGACCTTTACCTCTTAAGGACCACCGGCGTATATAAAGGTCTCGCTTAGTCAAGGCGTTAATTTCCCCTGACGTATATAAACGTCTTTCAGAAGTACGATCTTTTCTCTTCACGGCTATGTATAAAATTATTCCTATGGCTTAGAAAGCAACAAAAGGACCTTGACAACTTTTGCGAAGGATTTACTTATTTCAAATTATTTGCTTCTTTATTCCTTCCCCCCTCCCCCAATACATCATATACGTGGGCCTACTTGAAAAACGGTTGGCATTGGGAAGCGAATTGCGTAACTTTTAATCGGCAGTTTAGGGATGAAATATAAACCGTATAAATTATAAAGTTAAATGTTAATTTTTACATATATTATTTTTTATATATGACAATCCCATGGGGTCACTGGTAATTATAAAGCTTGTTCTTTACTTAGTATTGTTAAATTAATCATGAAATACATTGTGTAGCACTGATACATTTATAAGTGTATTTTATTTTTTATTATTTCAGAATGTATTTTGTTTGTTTACTTTCAGTAAATTAATAATTTTTAAAAATCTTTTGTTTTTGACTCTTCAGTATGCTTTCCCCCCTCGTAGAGTTGTCACGCCCCCCAAGGGGAGCGCTCCCCACAATTTGAGAAACGCTGTGCTAGGCAACTAAGGTTATGAGGAGAATAAAATTTATTTCTTGTTTGTTCTTTTTTTTATCAAGGAAATACACCCATGTCCATAAATTAAGGATAATTCAGAATCACCTGTAAAATTTCACCTGTTGAATTATCACACACATCTTCAAGAGTAATGTGTAAACTACAGGAAGCCACCAGATGACGTCGATAGTACGCCTCAATGACACGAGTGAAAGAGAGGTACATAAATGGTAGCAAAGAAGTAAAATTGTTCACAAGCGTTCTGAAAGCCACTTAGTGATATAACCGAAAAGTTATGACTCAGATGACGCATGTGGATAATTTTTTACGTGGTAGAATTATCGTCCGCCTATAATATGGGTATACTCAGATGGAAGTATCAGAGTAACTTGAAATTGCCCAAAATTTTCATCTCAAGGCTTTGGCAACGATTCTCAGTTGACGAAAATGTCAGTAGATGGTTACACCATCTGGGATAAGAAACAACAACGTTTGTTTTGTTTCTTAACCTTCATTTGCCGGATCTAGCATTATTCTTAATGTATAGGCATGGGTGTAATTATATAAACAATAATGTAAACAAAACTGAAACAAATATTATATAACGTTCTGTTGACATGATGCTATTTTTCTTTCCTTCACTGAATTGCAAATTTCACATAGGGTTCCTTTCCTTTCTCAATTTATTATACATCATGAAAATTCTGGAAATTATTCGAAACAAGTAATATAAAAAAAAATTTAAGTCAATTACTACATAGATCAACAAAGAAAATTTTTATTTTAGCTACTTTTTATTAAATAGTTACAATTAATATAAATATGTATATACATAGGACAGAATCACAACATTAAGTGGTCATTAATTTTTATTCATTATCATTAAAGTATCGTATTGTCATCCAAAACAATCGTGTATATAAATTTCAGTTCAACTGAATTACTTTTAACACGTGAAAAAAAAACACCTTTTCAAGTTTTGACACAAGTCACCAAACAGGCCACTAAGTCGCCAAAAATGATGCCTACGTGGTTGTATTTGTAATTCTTTAAATAATTAGTTTTAATCAATTAATTTTAATTAATTGTTATTATATTATTGCATTGCTATTCAAAATAATCCTGTATATATAATTTCAGCTCAATTGAGCGCTTTATAAAATGTATTTTATTAACGATTGAAAATTCCACCAAGATAAATAAATAAATAAATATATAGAGATTGGGAGCTAATAGTAGGAACTGAAAAAGAGTTGTCTCTTATAACGGATCCCATAAAATGTTTTGTTATACTAAATAGGGAAAAGTGAAGTTGTGTGGAGGGGGTTTTATTTTTTATTCGAGAGAAAGTTTATCAACATCACACACTCTAAAGCAACGTGAGGGCTATTGGTTTATTTGAAAGAGGAATCCAGCGAAGCACTCTGAAGTCCTTGATTAGTAAAAGGCCACAGGAATACTAATAATATTTAATTAGGTTAAACAAGACTGCAAGGTGAGTTAATGATGATTTACTTTGTGATTCATAGCCTCTATTTGATAAGATCTGCTTAGAATGGATACCTCACTTACCTAAGTTGTGCACATTGCCTAGAAAGGTTCCGGTTTGATTTTTTGTATACTGTTCAAGTTTTAAATGAATGTCAATGTTCATGGACGCTACGTATCAATCAATACCAAAATAATCAAATATATTCATTAATAAATTATCCTACTTTCTTGAAGAGAACGGTAATTATATAAATTATATTTCTCACCATGCATTTTGATCGTGATAAATCGTGAAAATTTGAATGCGTCCAATATCTTTGGTAACAATGATATAATGTTGCTAATACAAAAATACCTTATTTTTTTTACCTTGACAATATATCTTCCTCTCTAACTTGATATTTTTTAACTTGATTCACTATTTTCTTTTTCCACAGTGGAAATAACTTCGTTGTGCTTAATTTTTGTTTATTAGCGTGGCACTGAAATGTAATACAGGAGAATTATTCGAAATAGACCTTAACATTCTGAACTTTGGTTAAGCGACGAGAACCACGTATGAACTAGCACTCCACAATTCAGTAGCGTAATGTACACCTCTGCAACCCCCGTATCGCGATGGGAGGGGGAGAACCTGGATTTTAGGGAGATCAAAGCCTGATTGATGCCAAGTACATACCCTTTGTAAGATTCGGCTTGGGGCCCAGAACCTGCCTTTCCAAGGGGGGGGGGTTAATATTTTCCATTACGCCACTTCCGCAATCTTTTTCCACATCACACCAATGTGAAGGTTTTTAGGTCCGACTTG
Source organism: Trichonephila inaurata madagascariensis (assembly GCA_019973955.1). NCBI lineage: Eukaryota > Metazoa > Arthropoda > Arachnida > Araneae > Nephilidae > Trichonephila > Trichonephila inaurata. The sequence goes on from BMAV01016922.1 coordinate 958,860, forward strand.
TTAAACATGGTCATTACATTAAGAGTCTTAGATGGACGCAGAACTTGGGACGTGTGTGGGGGTTTAAGTTTCACCAGTACAACTTGCGACCTACCACAGTTGCGCAAATTTAACTCTAAATTCGTTTGGGTTTTCAAGGAGATTAGCTTTAGCAAGACGATTTAACGCATTCATCAGTGGATTGAAATTTTAGTTTAGGTGTCTTTATTTTGGAGTATATATATTTCTTTTATGAGGGAAGGGGTACATTAAAAACCAAGTAGAAGAAAGTGCTGAAACGTATTCTCTTTATACTATCTGAAAATCTGCGGTCTATGGGGGAGAAGAGCCCTTAATCAGTGGCGTAACGTACATCCCCGTATTGCTGGGAGGGCTCAGGGATTCTAGGGGATCCAAAACCTGATAGACTCCAAGTATGTATTTGGGCTTGAGGCTCAAAACCTCACTTTGCAGGGGGGACCTAATATTCTCCTTTACGCCACTGCCTTTAACCTTCCTCTTGTTAACGCCACAGAGTTTCTTTTAGTTATGGTTGAATTAGGAGCCCAGTCATGCGAAGCATCAATTTCTAATTTTAATTCGAAATTAGGTTTCTCGTCGTATTGATAGGGTCCATGTTTAGCTAAAAGAATCTTTTAAATGAGCTATA
>BMAV01016922.1:959518-975036 GCA_019973955.1 Trichonephila inaurata madagascariensis
TTGATAGGGTCCATGTTTAGCTAAAAGAATCTTTTAAATGAGCTATATATAATAGTTGGGAAAAAAACCCAGCAATATATAGTTTAAGCTTATTTAGCCAACCAAAATATATCCAAGCAATGATTGCACCTTTAATCAATTAACTTTTTTTGATACTTCAGCTAAACTATTAGCCTTTTGTGACGCTCCAATTCTGAAATAAGCATTTGACTATATACATTTATTTTACATAATAAATATTTTTTTTTCAATTCCTATGATAGTTCGGAATCTCCCTATATATATATAGCTCAAATTTTCATTCATAAAATACATTTTAAAGCGCTGAATTGGGCTAAAATTTTATATACACTATCGTTTTGGCTGATAATACGATAACTTAATTATAATTAATTTAAATTAGTTGACTGAAACTAATTATTTAAAGAATTACAGATACAGTCACATTAGCCTCATTTTTAGTGACTTGTTTCAAATCTTTCAAAGATTATTTTTTTTCTCACGTTTTAAAGCATTCAGTTGAACTGAAATTTTATATACACGATTGTTTTGGAGGACAATACGATACTTTAACGATAATTAATGCAACTTAATTACTACTTAATATTGTGATTCTGTCACATGTATATATACATATATTTATATATTAATTCCAATTATTTAATAAAAAGTAACTAAAATAAAATTTTCCTTTGTTGACCTAAGTAGGAATAACCTTAAAGAGAACTTTTTTATTACTTGTTTTTAAATTTCATTCTGTTACATTGTACAGTCGATAGTTACGTTTACATTCTACAATATCAATAATTTAAAAGAAAAAAATTCATTTCTTTAAATCTCTTATGTATTTCAAGGTAAGAAAGCACGTCCTAGCATCAGACTGCAAATATCGGTATTTTGGTAGGCTTTCAACCATAACTTCTTTTCGAGTACGAGTAAACCTAGATCATTAGACCACTCATGCAGTTAACTATTTTTTAAGCTGTAATAGTTAAATTAGGCTGATAGAACTAATTAGAGGAAAAGTAAAGTATAAAGTCTCTTTACCCAATGACTGTAAAAATTGATCTTCCTTAGCGTTAGATGTTTTTACTTTTAAGGTAAGCCAGAAAACTCTCTCTAAAAACTCGGAACACTTTTTTTAGGTAGATAATTTCTCTAAATTTCTTCCTTTTTTACTTTTCCAATTTAAAAGTAACTTTTCAATGCACTAATTCGCTTCTGATTAAATTAATGTACTATTTTCGATGGATAAATCAATCCATAATTTTGATTTGCTTACAGATTTATTAGAATTTCCTAGATTTAAAGCATAAATGTGTTATTACCATATTTACTTGTACTGTCTGCTTGAAATAGGGAAAAGGAAAGAACATGTTTGTTTTATACACATCAGGAACAGTGAGTTAGGGAAATTAAGATCGCACTATAAAGCAACAGGAAGGCTACGGATTTGGTAATCTCAAGCCTCGGTGAAGTTGTCGGGTTCTATGTGCGGTCCTTCTTTTAATCAACTTGGGGAAATTCTTCTTTAACTATGGTTTGAGTTTAAAATGTCCTTCTGTAGATAAAACTTGATTTTATGCTAATTTGAGTGCTATTAAAACTCTGGCAATGGGTGTGTTAGAGTTAGTCCTTACACTAATAATTCAGGTGAGTTAAAAAAATTGCCTTTTGGAAACGTGAAAGTAAGAGAGAAGTTTCGAAGCGGATTATAGCAATCTAGGAGAGATCCCACAAGTCCTTCGTCATCGGATTAAAATCCGATAAGTGTTTAATTGTCTTATAAGCTTAAGTTGGGGAACTAATTTAGGAGATTGCATCCACTGTTTATAATCTTTAATTGATCATAAATAGATTACTCAAATAAAAGGAACTGTTTTTCTTTTTTACTATGTCGGATTATCCGGTGTCCCAAACTACACCTGCAGCCTCAGGATTGCGACAAAATGACGAAGACGATCCTAAACTAGGGCACCTTAACTAACAGTCTTAATTAACTAACAGTCTTAACTAACTAACAGTTTTAATTAACTAACTAGTAGTCTTAACCTTACTAACAGTTAACCCTAGTCTTAACAGATTTAATATGCATTAGTCCCTTCACAAGGTGGGTCTTCAGTGGTCCTACGGCTTGAAATCATGTCACGCCGGTCACGAGCTTGTGATTATAACCACTTGGCTACCACAGCCTGTACATCAGGTAAAAGTAGCGGTTCACGGCAGTTTAATTCGAGCATTTTAGCCGGCAAGCCATAGGTATGACTCCAGACTTTACTAAAGGACCCTTGTATCTAATTATAGGGGTTCCACTATTTTAAATAAATATGGGTCTGTCTCAAACCTGTCATGTGGTCTATTGGGTAGTTACGAGAAAAATGATAAAATTATTGTTACACTGGACCGCAAAATTCTTAACCACTGTCCAGTGTCGAGGACGAGTTCACGTTTCCATCTCCTAACTTCCACATCACACATCGTAAGAATGTCTTTGTGATTGAATGTTTATTATTGAATTTATCCGAGGACCGTTGGCGATGGCCATAAGTAAGATATCTAAGCTAGTACCCCACTCTTTGGACTCTCACATCACTCCAAAGGGAGAACATTGAGCTTCGAATAAATGATCTCGGCTGCACAAGAGGAGTTTAACGTGCAGACTCCATTATGCTGCGCATGTCTAAAATAGGGTAGGGTAAATAAAAGAGGCCCGTAGAGCAGAGTTCCAGATTCCAGAACCTGCTTACAGCAGATGTTGAAAATGACCACCATTCATCTCTTGGCACCTTTGGACACTGGTCACCAAGTGCGGAAGGCAGATCGAAGCTAGACTGCTGCAATTGTAGTAATTTCATCAGAAATCTTCTGCTGTAGGTCTTGAAGACTATGGGATGTTGCGATACACCTTAGACTTGAGGTGACACCTTAGACAAGACAAATGTAATCTCACACTTACATATCAGGTGACCTGGATATCCAGCTAGGGTTGAGACCAGACTGACCACTAGAGTGAAAACTGTGTAAATGTGGTGGATTACTTATTTGTTACACCCTGTACAATTACGAGGTTCATCACTAATAGCCCAAATACTGCTTTAGTGAGTGGCTGAATATTAACGTCACACTGTTCAGCTACATGACGTCTTTCTTGGCGACGGACTTAGTCATTTTGAACCATGGTCACAAGTGATGACTGACAGATTTAACGTGTATCACCCCCTACACGGCGGGTCTTCAGTGGTGCTAGGCTCGAACTCATGACAGGCCAGCCACGAATCCGTTACCTTGACCTCTAGGCTACCTTGGTTACAAGTACAGCTTTAGAACGCCATTAATAAAACTAAACTATACGAAAACAACCTATATTTAGATATCCGCAGAGAAGAAAAATTTTATAAAAACTCTAATGATTCTTTTCTAAAAATAAAGCTACGTTACACAAAAATAAACAGCAATGCACCCAAGAATTTAACCGCACATATTTTCTGCAGATGCCTTGTAGCTAAGACTTTAAACGCTTAAAACAACCATTTTATTTGCTTATTTTTTTTATTAAATGAATGTAAATAAATCCGCAAAAGAAGTATTTTTGTTCTCATTCCAACTTTTTTTTTCTTACTCCTACGAATAACAAGGTATATTTACCAGACAGAAATTCTAACGTTCCGTGTCTAATTTTAGAGTTAGAGAGGGTAGAAAAGGAATCGCAAAAATTGAATTTTTCCTTTGTGAAAAGCAAATTTTTATTTCTTATTTCTTAAAAAAGAATGCACGTTGAAATGTAGCTTTTTTCTACTCTTGTTTGCGTGGGTGTGAGAAAGAGCTTACGTTAAATGGCAAAAAATAGCGACAAGTTGATTGTTATTTTGCAAATATAAAGTACAAGCACTTTTCCCCCGATCGCTTACATGTCAGATTTTTGTTCCGATAGAAATATATTTATTCTGCACTATATAAGTCAGGGGAATAATACAATAGGTATTATGTTTGTTTTGAAATGACGTGTATCAAGCAATATTCAAATGTTTGTGAATTCAAAACAACCTTTCAAGAAAATCGAAAAAGTATTTTTAAACGCTGTTTCACACAAGATCTTAGAATTTCCATAAAAAGAAAATATATCAATTACTAAGTTAAGATCATTGATTTCGATTTTTAATGATGAAGTTGATATACCATTATAGTAAAATACTTTCATACTCGTTAGGTATATTAGATTTAAATATATTTCCAAAAATCGTTGGGTATTGGCTTTAACCCTCCAAGCGGTCTGCACGTAAAATTCCGCCATTCCAGAGATGCTTTTTCTGCCTTCAAGCAAGATTCCCAAAAGCGGCCGAGCCGCGTTCTTAAAAATACGGCTCAACCGCTTTTGAGAACCCCACCTGAAAGGAAAAAAAAAAAAAAAAATGTGCGGCGCATTTTTGAAGCATATCCAGAATGGCAAGACTTTAAGTGCAGACCGCTTAGAGGGTTAATGCCAATGGCGTAGGGTACACCGCATTGTAGAGAGGGGAGGCAGGAATTTAGGGGCTCAAATCCTGATTTACATTAAATACGTATGATCCCCCTTGGGGTCCAAAATATGACTTTGCAGGGGGCCCCAATATTCTCCGTTTCGTCACCGCCATGAAAGAACCCTCACGTTCTACACTTGACGTTAAAGATTACGAACACGATTTATTAGATGACAATTGGAACAAATTTAGACTTTCATCTAGTTCACAGATTCCCAAAGTTGGCCCTGTATATTTTCATTGTGAAGGGGCTGTGGAACGAGAGGTAATTGTTAAGAATTTTATAGAAAATTGTATTAGTCTGTCATGTCTGGATCTGAAAAAGAAATATCTATGCAGTAGACTTGAATTTTTGAAACATGGTTTCATTTTATCTTCTACGAGTTTTATCTTTATTTATGCTCTTATTTTGTCAATACGTGTTTTCAATTGTCACCCACGAGAATCCTTACTGAATGCATTATAATCACTTACAAGACTTTCCAAATCATTATACGAATTGGGATGCAGCTATGTATTATGTTATAGGAGCATATGTTTCACAGGCTATGCATATAAAATAGATTTTATAAAAACCGCTTAAACAGTTTGATACGATTCATTAAAATATGTTTCTTTTTCTTAAGTGGAAGCGCATATTTGCCTCTATTTTTTCAATAATTTATATTGCAAATGCAGTAATTTTTATTTTCGTCAAAAATATTAAACGGTTTAGCCTCAATATGATTTACTGCAGTTTTTTTCATGCAATATTTGTTTTTTGAATTACTACATTGAAAATTAAGGAACATGCCTAAACAAAATACTCAACTTCGGTAAATTTAATCCGTTAAAGTTAATTAATTAATTAGATTATCAACAGTAAAATTAACCATACACTGTTCTTTTAAAATAAACTGTCAAATCGTTTTCTAAGGTCTTCATTAACATACAAAAAGATAAGGCACTTACCTTTTGATATTAACTATTTTTCTTCGGGACAAAGATAATAATCTTCGTAATCCGCTAAAAACGCCGTCAGCTGAAAACGCAATTTCTGCTATAAAACTATTCGCCTTTCCTGCTAAAATACTCATCATGGAACCCGTATTGCCATATATCCTGGAAGAGTGGGTTTCAAAGAATTTTTCTGCTGAGTATCGTCAGAGTATTCGTAAAAATGGTTATTCTACGTAATTTTAAAGGGAGTGGAACTAATAAGTACCCGTCGATAGATAAAGGATTAACAGGGTAAACTTATGAGAAACTTTATCTTACAAAATGGGAAGTAAAATGTTTAGAAAATTATGATCTAAGAACGCCGGTTGGATGGCCTAGTTGGTTTGGCGTTGGCCTTGCATGCCTAGGGTCTCAGGCTCGACTCGGCGCAGGTTGGTTGATTTTCATGATGCAGAAAATCTACAGCGTCCATTTCGTATGATGGCATGCAAAAGATCCCTAGAGTGCCTATTTATAGCTTGTCTGTTCTCGGCAAAACTAAATTCCCAGTTCAGTTTCACACGTCAGAGTTCGGGTGCCTCCCTCTGGGGAAGAAACTGGGTGTCAAAATTACATTGTGGGAATTTGTATTCCACCTATCTGGATACCCCACTAAAAAGTGATAGTAGCTCTTACGCAATGTACTAGGTCTGTAACAATAAAATACCAATCCACAGCCCCAATTGAAAAAAATCCGACCTAGCAACAAAATTGTATTTTAAAAAATGACGATTCATAGAACCTGTAAATTAAAAAAAAATTAAAAATGCAAATTATTTTATATAGAAGAGAAATTTCAGGCTTACTTCTTTTAAGAAATATTCCTGAAAGAATTCAGTTTTATTACAAAAAGTAGAGAGCTTGATAAAACAGACTCTTAGTAAAATTATATACCTTTCGAATGCTTTGAAATGAATGAATAGACTATAAAAGTCAATGCATCCCCTCCCACAAAAAAGGATCAAACGATTTCTATTTGCGATATCTTTTTGTTATATATGTTCGTACCTCTCAAGTTATATTGAACAGTTCAACTACTCTTCAAATATAGACTTACGGATCATTTTTAAAGTAATAATCTTTTCTTACTTGCCAAATAAAGTGATTTGATTTGTCTAGATAGAATATGAGATTCGTCTTGATTGAATCTACAGAAATACAAAAGACTGGCTTATATATCAAACTGCTAGTAATATTTAATTAAATAAATTTTATTTAAATATGTCTTTGGATTGGAAAGATGGTTTTTATGAATGTGTTTTGAGATTAAAGATTAATTAAATTATCTTCATTTTAAAGCGTTTCACAAAAGCTTAGAAGTTTTCGGTTAAAGTAAAGTATAAGGTAAACGCTATATAAATATTTCTTCGTTCAAAATAACATTTTGCTTGATAAACTTTTTTCAGGTTAACCCTTTAGATTTTAGGAAGTCTTTTTGGTAATTATTAAAGGATGACTTCGGCAATTGTAAAAGCCTATACTGAACTCGGTATACATTTTTCAATAGAAAAATCGGTACTTTTCTGTTTCGGGTGGCTTCTGGAGATGGTTACATTCTTTTCTTGCCATATTAAACACCAAACACAAAATAAGGCGGTACTTTTGTCTTTCTGTACATGTGTCATAAGCCCTCAAACACGTGCTCTGTGTTTACCACAATTATTAAATTCTTACTGGAATTTAGCAATATTTTACTTGCATTTTTACGGATACCCAAAACGGAAAAGTATCGAAAAATGTTCCAATTTTCACAAAAAATCGTAATACTGCATTCAAAAACTGCGTTTTGAAAACAAAATGACAAACAAAAATGACAACGTTCGCAATCCACTTAAAACTCAATTTCTGCCATAAAACTATTCGCTTTCAACACTAAAATACTCATCGTAGAACCCATACTGCCATATATCGTGGAAGAGTGGATTTATAAGAATATTCTTGCTAAGTATTGCCAGAGTATTCGTAAAAATGGTTATTCTATATAATATTAAACGGAGTGGTACTTATAAGTATCGTCGGTAGACACAAAGGGTTAAACAAAAACATTAAATTGTATACTATCGTCGATGGGCAACCCTACAACAGCGTTTCTCAAACTGTGGGGCACGCCCTCTAGAGGGAGCGGGATAACTCTACGAGGGGGGTACGAGTATATTGAAAAGTCAAAAACAAAAGATTTAAAAAATTATTAATTTACTAAAAGCAAACGAACAAAACACAGTCTAAAGTAATAAAAATAAATTAACATTTACACTGATACAGTGGCGCACACAAGGGTGGGCGCTCCTGGGGGTCCGGACCCCCCCAAAGCCTTTGACTTTCTTCCGATTTATTATAATTTTAAGTATATAGTACGTAAAATTTAACCAAGTATTTGTTATTAATGATTAATTTTATTAATTAATGCTAATTACTTATTCAATAATTAATTTTTTACTGTTTTTTGTTCCCGAAAATCGACAAAATCAAAAGAAGCATGATACAAGAATGGTAAAATTTTGACCCTGGACCCCTTTTCCCCTTGAAAAATTCCTGTGTGCGCTACTGCACTGATGTAATACACTTAAAAATGTACCAGTACTGCATAATGTATTTTATAATTTAACAATAAGTTAAGAACAAGTTTACTAACTACCAATGACTCCATGGACTTGTCATAAAATAATTAAAAAAATTAACACTTATCTGGATAATTTATACAGTTTATAAATAATCCCTTAGCTGCCGATAAAAATTTACTCGAATCGCTCCACAATACCCCCGTTATCCACGTAAGAGCGCGTATGCGGTGAAAAGAAAAGAGATAAACAAATTTTTCTCGGAAATAAATAAATCCTCTTCGCAAATACTGTCAAGGCCCTTTTAATACACAAAAAAGATAGGAAAGACGCATATATACGTCCAGGGCATTTAACGCTCCATTTGATCGAGACGTATATACACGCCGGTAGCACTTAAGAGTATTCTAGCCTTAGCGTCACAAAGTATGGTATTATTGAGTTTATAAATGCATTGTTATTTGTATGGACAGGGGGCGATGAAAATTGTGATTGAATATTGGGTCGCAAATATTGAAAGTTTGAGAAGCACTGACCTACAACGTTGTTTTCGGGAAGAAAGACATGGTTGACGTCGCGAGGTTCCCCATAGAAATATTCGATGTTCATACAAGCGTTGTAATATAAAGAATATTTAAATTTTTTAATGATGCGATACTATTATTCTACCATAAATAAAACATACCCTGAAATCAGAAACCTTTCCCATGTATAATATGTTAATAACAAGCAGAATGAATGGGTGCGTCAGTATAAATTTTATCAGTCTCCGACATTTATTTTATTTTGCACAATCGATAAATGATCATTAAATTGAATCTTTTATGCACCTAACCTGGATGATGCCAAATTATCGACATTAGTCACAGACAATTAGCACCGAAAAGTGAAGTCGATTTGATGTTAGTGGTAGTCAAAATTTTGCATTCATTGCATTTAATTAGGTCCGAGTTCGGAGTCTTAATGTCATTTGACTACTGTTGCCACACACAAAATTCCTTATTGATGGTTATATTTTACGTTCTACCATTTACATAAGTAATATAAAGAATATACTATTTATTAACGCTCACTATTTACATTTCCCACACATATGAAAATGTACTTTAATTCTTCTGAATTCCTACAATCTTCTCAAATTTGCATATTATTAATTGGAATGTAATAAAATTTATACGAAAGAGTAATCAGAAAAGGATTTTTGTCCGTTTAGGTTTTTTTTTTTTTCTTTAGCTCTTTTACCAGTACTTTTAAATACTTTGAGTTCTGAAATACACGGATGAGTCATCAAAATATAAAACAGCTTTTGAAAATGAAAAACAATATGGTCTTAGACAAACAGTATACATTGCGGTACACTTGCTTTTGAAAACTTACTCAAATACGATATCCTACATTTGAAAAGACAAGGGGAAAACCCCATAACATTAATATTATGCTCACTGTTACAAAATGACTAATAGACTGGGCTTAATGATAGAACAAAAATTATAAAAATGCAATAATTTGTACACTTATAAAAAAAATTCCAGCAAAATATTTGATAGAATAAACAAATTATAACTAACCAATCATTTGGTAAAACGAACATATGTCTAGATACTATGTTATTGTTAACTCAAACTCAGTGGCTCAACAGCCCATGAGGAACAGGGCCTACTGTGCCCATCCCAGTATACGTGACCTTTGGGCGCTGAGGTGTATGAGTAGATGTCCCGATCAAGTGGTCAGTCTAAAGAGAGACCCCCAGTGTTTAAGTGTCCAAGCAAGCTTGGTACTTGTTTATCGACCCATTGCAGGAGGGATGAAAAGCTGAGTTGACCTTTCTCAGCTCAAGGATAGAACATCGAACCTGTGGTGTGGAGGCGTGATATGGTACCACTCGGTCACTGAACCCCTCTTATTGTTAACTACTTATCAAAAATTATTACAAAAAATATCTAGAAAAGTTAGTTTAAAAACAAATGCATAACTTCCACTGAACAGAATAACAGGCCAATATTTTTTAATGTGAAGCGAAAATGAATTTATTGAGCTGTTTAATATTCGTTTCTCTTAATTCTATGTCAAAAAAACATTCGTAAATAAAAATCATTATAATTTAAATCAAATATCCATACTTACACAAAACTTCTACCCCATATTACTAGAGAGCTGGGGGAGTTAACATTGAATTACTGTGTGTGTGTGTTTCACACGTCGAATATGAGTGTCATTGATACTCGAACTCATATTTTACTGACTAGAGTTTGGTTGGGTTGCATTAAAATCATTAAAAAAGACAGGGAGGCACCAGATGATGGACCTCGTAATGAAGTGACAGTGACGACAGTGGAGCTCACACTACGAAGCGCAATGACTACGAAGGCAGTTAGAAGTTAAAGTACAGCAGTCCTTTATGCAAACCGATTTTTGTAGGATTTGAGAGTGAATTTCACGATTTAATTTAATATAATCGTCTTTGGAGTTCAATACTGTGAGAGCTAGGAACTGTAGGTCAAGAGGGCTGCGGTAGCCCAGTGGTCAAGGTATCGGATCATGACAGGCATGTCATGAGTTCAAGTCCAGTACCACTAAAGACCCGCTGTGTAGGGCAGCGATGTACGTTAAATCTGTCGAGAGCTGAAACGTCCTCCCGTTGGTGTGGTAGTTAGGAGAGGGGGTGCCAGCTCAGGTGTCGTCCACGTCACTTGACCATGGTTCAAAATTACGTGGTCCGTCACCAAAGGCCCTCGTGTAGCTGACGTTAATGTTCAATCACTCACTCAACTGTAGGACAAGAATGAATCTTACCAAAGTTTCTGTGCTACTTAATAAAGTGGCCGCAGAAGCATAGTGGTCATGGTCACGAACTTGTGATCGGCATTGTCAAGTCTTGATGCCATTGAAGACCCGCGATGTAGAAAAGCTGTTTCACGTTAAATCTGTCGGTGATCAAAGTCCTTTTGTTAATGTGGTATGGAGTTAGGAAAAGTGGTGCTGGCTCAGGCGTCAGACTTGTCCCTTGACCACGATGGTGTTGGAAGGATTTTAAACCTCGACAGATCTAACGTGCATCATCTCTTCTATGCAGTGGCTCTCCAATGGTACGAAAGCTTGAATCCATGACACTATAACACCTGCCACGAGTTCGCGACCATGACCACTCGGCTACTTCGACCACGCAGGACACTTAATGTGATGGGTATCGTACTACTTTAAAGTGACTGAGGGAAGCTACACGAGAGCTTTTGGCGACGGACCTCGTAATTTTCGTAATTTTGAACCATGGTAAAGTGACGAGGACGACACCTGAGCTGGCATCTCCTGTCCTAACTACAACACCACACTAACTGAAAGATGTTTGAACTCTCGACAAATTTAACGTACATCACTCCCCTACACAGTGGGTTTTTATTGGTACTAGGCTCGAACTCGTGACATGTCAGCCACGATTCGATACCTTGACCCCTAGGCTATCGCGGCCACTGAAATACTTAACAAGCATTTACAATAGGGATCATTGGATTAAAAATGTTATAAGTGACGTTTAATTCTTTGCATAGATTAGCAAAATCATTCAAAATCGAATAGATATCGTCTAATTCAGCGATCGTAACTAGTCAGGCTTGAGTTCATGATTGTTTCATCTAAATGATAAAAACAATCTTCTAACTAGAAATTTTTATGCGTGAAGAAATAAGCAATTAGCTCTAATGAGAAAGTCCCTTGTGAAATAATTATAATAAGATGATTTGGTTGATAGAGATAAAAGCATTGTGCTTAAGTATACAAGATTCTATCAAAGATTATCTTATCAATATGTGAGGATTGGGGTACCGGATCAGATGTCGTCCTTGTCGTTTGACTTTCAAAAGCAAGAAATATCGTTGACAGTACTTAAAAATGAAGATCTCATAGAGCGTTAATTTAATAACTTATACATATCACTTGAGTACAAAACAGTCTTAATCTATCAAACCTCAGGGTGTAAAGCGACATGTCTTTCATTTATCATAGATTCCTCGAACTGTAAGAAAAATGAAAGAAATAAAAGAAAACATTAATTATGAATATTAAATTCGGGCTATTTATATACCTTGATTGAAAGAGAAATTGAATCATGCCCTATGAGTAGTTTTTTGGTTGTAATCTTAGCCATGCGACAGAAGTTGCATATTAAATATGTTCATGGATTAAGATATTCACGTTGTGGATGCAGATAATAGTGTGCCAGTTCATATGTCAACTACGTCTTTTAACAATGATTTTCAAATACTAATACTACCTAATCAATTGATTGAACCTTTAAACAGGACAGAAACAGGCATAGTTCAATATCATAAATTTCTATGATACTACAGTTTTCATATTATCGAATTCATGACGGTTGTGGTTCGCATATTTAGTCTCGTCTTTCTAAAAACTGCCGTGCTGCTTGGAAGAAGCATGTTGAATATTTCAGGGTTCAAAGTCCTCACGGTTGCATGGTATAATTATGGAGAGTAGGGTAGCAACGCCGATATCGACCTTGTTATCAAACTAAGACTCAAAATTAAAGAACCTTATTGGCTTTCTTAGCACACCTTAGTGTTAGGGAGAAATGGTAGACGGAAAACATTCACTTAAAGTGTCCGACTAAGTTCGGAACCGTGATTTTAAAAAAACGCATAAATGGATAATTTTCGTGATATTTACTGTCACTTAGATTAGAATACATGTACAAAATTATTTTAAGGACATTTTGACAGAAAAAAAAATATTATTTAAATACAATATTTCGGCAAAAAATTAACTTAGAATGACCAATTTTCAAAATGCTCTCCTTTTGTGAAAAATGCTTCTATTATATAATAATACTTTGCCTGTGTCTATAGCTCAGACCTCTGTAAAGAGACTCAACTATGATTTTTGAAAAATTCACATTATTTTCAGAGTTACAACCAATTGAAATAATGATCGGCGTTTTTTTCTTAAAAATTCTCCCCTGTTGTCGTAAAACATGGATATATAAACCCACTTCTAAATTATATAATTCAAAAATTCTAGTTGAGCTTCTGTACAGAGGTCTGAGCTATAGACAGGCAAAATACTATTATAACAGAAGTATTTTTTCACAAAAGGAGAATATTTTGAAAAAGGGTCATTCTATGTTCATTTTTTGTCAAAATATTGTACTTAAATAATTTTTTATTGTAATAATATTCTTAAAACACTTTTATATACATTTTCTAACCTAAGTGACACTAAATATCATAAATATTATCCAGTTATACACTTTTGCAAGATCACGGTTCCGTACGTAGTCGGGTACCTTAACACAGATTCAGCAGATTTAAAAAGATTAGTGAATTAATAAATTTAAGAGGTAAGAGTGAGAATGAGAGATAATTATATTAATGTCACACTATAAGGCAACAAGCTATTGGCGAGGCATCTTATAATTTTGAACTATGGTCAAGTGACAAAGGTGATCCCTGATCTGGCACACCTCTCAAACTACCATGGCAACGGGAGGAGGTAGTACTCGATAGATTTAATGTACATCAGCTCCACCTACACGGTGGGTCAAATTTAAGAGGGAAAAAAATTCATCATAAATGTTTATAAATGTGAAATTGAAATGTATTTGTAAGTAGAATATGTAACGTGCCGTCAGAGTTTACTGTACCAAAGTTTTTTGTTCTATGAATATACCAGCTATGGCAACCAAGTGGTCATGGTCGCGAAATTATGGTCAGCATTTTCTACTCCTGGCACCATTAAAGCCTATCCGCTTGGAAGGGCTGATGCATGTTAAATCCATTGAGGTCTTATGTCTCCACGTTGGCATGGATAAAAGTTTTGGATAACACCGGAAAAGGTGTCATCCTATCCATTCAAAATCACGAGGTCTATCACCATTAACCTCCATTTCATTTGATTTTTAATTTACGTCGCATTGTGAAGCGCCTCATGACTATTGGCGACAAATCTCCTAATTTTTAACTACGATAAAATTACTAAGATGACACCTAATCTGTCACCCTCTTCTCCACTTCCATTCCAAAGGAAAGACTTTAAACCTTGATAGATTTAACAAGCATCGGCCTCTCTACACATCAGGTGCTTAGTGGCTATTAGTTTCGAACCTGTAAGACAACACCGGACACAAGCATTGCTTTAGAGTGAGTGAGTGAATATTCACGTTACACTATTCAGCTACTCGAGGACTTTTGGCGATGGACCTGATAATTTTGAACTGTGGTCCATTGACGATGACGACACCTTAGCTGAGACCAGCTCTTCTAACTTCAATACCACACTAGCGGGAGGACGTTTGAGACTCAACATATTGAGCATGCGTCGCTTACCTACACAACAGATCTTCAGCGGTACTGGGCTCAAACCCATGACATGCCAGCCACGAGTCCGTTACCTTGACCTCTAGGCTACCGCTGCCACATTGCTTTAGAAAAGGTGATGTTAAAATAGAAAAAATTAAATCTAGTAATAAATGAACAAAATATATGAGTTACAGAGTTTAGAACAACTATTTCTTTAACCAAAGCACTTGCTATAAAAAAACCTTGACTTTTGGTTCTACAAAGGAAATATCAACCCAGCCTCTTACACGTGTATTCAAAAAACAGCAAACAAAATTTCAAAAAGCTCAGAAACATTAACTTTTTTCTGTAACAAACTTAAAAAACAAAACCACGAAGAGATCGCGTCTATCCAATTTCGGAGGCTTTGAGCTGAAGGAGCTCTCCCAGAGTTATTTTTAAACATATCTCAAGTCTTCATCCGCTTAAAATCGATAAGCTCGAAATCTAATTTCATCAACAACGTTCTCGAAATCGTTCAAGTGGCTAAATGGAAAACTTTGTTGTTTAATCCGATTGTCATCTGGATTCTTTGAACAGAGGATTCCCCAGTGAACGCAACCTTTCGATTGCCTTCCGAGGTATCGACGTGTATGAAAGGATGGAATGACAACTTTCGAATATTCCCGTTTTATTCTTTTTACCCTTTTCCAAGTTCGTTTCTTCACTGTGGAAGGAATGCGCGTTTTAGTTACAAACAATGAATCTGCTATTGCAATAGTGTTGACAGTTTGTATACGGTGATGAAGCATCCAATAATGAGGATTTTGCTACAATGTATCAGCTCGCACTTGGGAAGTTTTGAATTCAATAACGAAATTAATGTGAGTTAAGTGTTGCGGGGCTGAATAATTATAAATGTTCTTATTTTATGATTTGGTTAAGGAAGTAATTTAATGTATGGAGTAATTTAATGTTTTGCAAACCTTTTTGGAAGTACGAAGGTACTTTTTATCTTGTATTGTGGTGTAGCATATTTCGTGACCCTTCATAGCGTATTCGAGCCCATTATTGGGGCTGCGGTAGCCCAGTGTTCAAGGTATCGGATCATGGCAGGCATGTCACGAGTTCGATCGCAGTACCACTAAAGACCCGCCGTGTAGGAGAGCGATGCACGTTAA
>BMAV01016922.1:980036-1036073 GCA_019973955.1 Trichonephila inaurata madagascariensis
ATTGAAAAAATGTTTCTCATAATCAACTCACATTTTGATAATGCACAACAATATATTTTACAAATACGATTTAACATCTTTTGTATAAATTATTTTTCTTGTTAATATTCAATACGTTTTTTTAGAGGGGGAGGGGAGGACTTTGTTATAATTATTGAAAAATTTTATCTAGAAGATATAAGCTTGTTATTTTATGGGGGGGGGATTAATGGTACAAGCTGTTTATAATGTCACTTGATTTCTATGAATTGTGTCATTTTTTTTTTAAATCTGTTTCCGAAAATCTCGGTTTTTCTTGATTTTTATAAATTTTTTCATGTTCTATGGTTTTGTTTCAAGTACTGAACAACGTTTTAAGCTATAAATAAACAATTTTTTTTTCTATCCACCGTAAAACAGGATTTATTTGTTTGTAATTATATACAACTTGTATTCATTGTTTTGCTTTTAAAATGATAAAAATTCATTATCCATGAATCTACAAAAGCGACGTTTTGCTTTGTTTTTATGGTAAAGAATTTTACTGGAAAAATCTATTAAATATAATGTCGTTTGATTTTTACAAATTTTCATTCGTTTCAAAAATGTTTGTAAAATCTTTATTTTTTCTTCATTATTAAAAAAAAAAAAACTCATGTTCTATGGTTCTGTTTCAAATACTGAATAACATTTTAAGCTATAAAACTTTTTCCTACCCATCATAAAAGAAAAATGTTTTTACTGTCATAAAATTTTTTTGATGATTATATACTTTTTCAAAAAGATTTTTAAAAAATCCTTTTGTATGAATACACACAATCAAGATGTTACTTTGAATATGAAACAGGTAAAGTAAAAAAATCCTTTTAACGTCAATTCCTACTTCATTAGAAAAACGTACTGGCGTCATCTGTTGCAGCTAGTTGTAACTATGATAGAAATAACGTAGAATAAATTTAAAATTAAAAAAAATAAAATTTAATTAATATGAATTAATATTTGAAAAAAATTATAAACGTCAAATGTCATCCACTACAAATTTAAAAAAAGTTATTTGAACTTGAATGGATGAATAGAAAGTACTTTATTAACGATTGAAATTTGAACAAGATATATATATAGGGTCAGAGTGAACTAAAGTAGTAGGAATTGAAAAAAAAAATCACAAATCATTAATTACTTCCTCTTTTCAAAAGTAAACACAATCTTTTACACATTGTATCATGGAGATCACACACACTCATTACTAACACAAAATATATACTTCAAATTTCAAGAAACCCCAGAAAAAAAAAGCAAACCGAAAGTAATTACTTCATCTCCATATAATAACCTTATATCAAAAACTCAATCCTCTTTCACACCAAGACCCCATTCCCTCGTCATCTTGCCCTAAAATAAAATGTTTACGCATACAGCCTCTGATACAGCAACTACCTTTAAAAGGATCCTTCTATTACCATATTTCATACCTGGGGCATCATTTCCAAGTTTCTTCCTTTTCAAAAGCATTTCCAATTTACGGGCATTTACATAAGCCCACTTTACTTTTCCCCTGGAAAAGCTGCGAATTGATCTAAGAAGAGAGGAAGGTGTATCCCTGGTGCACGTATACCATCTTCCGGAACCAGGTTTTACGGTATTGTTATTATTATCATGATTAATTGTCATGTTAATCCAGCCCTTATTGATGGATAGTAACACGGGCTCAAGGCTGTTCGCTCCATCTACGAATAACAAACCGGGGGAATGTCGATCAAAATTATTAAGAGGCTACCCCTTTCGGAACTTGTTTAAAGGCTGGATTATGCAAATCAGCTTAGGCAAGGAGGTTTGAGTGACGCCTTCATTTTGGATGGAACGCACTTGCAGGAAATTCGCCACCAGTAAATAAATTGCGACCCTTTTCATAATAGAGCTGTCGCCGAGGAAGTTAAGTCTTCGGCTGTAAGGTCCACTTTTGGGTTGTAATTGACGTCGCTTGTCCGGCGAGGTGTGGCCGCAATTTGATCAGTGCTTCCTTTTTTCGGAGAGTGGGTATTAGCTTATTCTGATATTAACAGTAATGGGGTGTCGCAGTGAGTGTAATAAATTAACAGATCAAAATGGATTTGGAGGGACAGGATTTGAAGTGTGTGTATGCTTGTCTTAATTTATGATGGGGAAGGCGTAACGTGTTCCCTTTTTTTCCTTATCAAGGAATCGATTTTCTTTCTTCGTCAAGTTATTGATTTTTTTTTACCTCCTGATTAGAGTTAATTTAAAAATGAAGCACCAATTTACTGGCGTTTGTTTATTGGTCCATTTTTTTTCCCGAATGGATTTTGTTGCACTTGTGTAAAGCCAAAAAAAAAAAAAAAAAAGAAAGTCACGGTTAAATGTATAAAGGAATCGTGATTTGAAGAGATTTCATTTGAGAACTTTGAATAAAAGAATGGGGCTACAGTTTTCAAAATTTAATTGGTTATAAAAAATTTCATATTGTATAACCTTTAAAGTAAATCTGCCTTAACTATATGGTTTATTTTTGAGGTCTAAGAGATTATAGTCTCCATTAAATTCGTTTTAATCCCTATTAAGACTCGGAGTATTACTAGGGGTCGTCCAAAAATTAATACGGACTTTTGGTAACATATTGTTTAATGACTGTACTCACTCGATTCTATCATGATCATTTCATGCGGAAAAGAAAATTTCAGTATTTTAAGCCGATTGATTCCTTGGCCACCGTTTTTCCCTGATCTTTCACTCATCGAGAATATCTGGTTCCTGATCGGATATCGTTTGCATGAACTGTTACAGCCACTTCCAGAAAACGAAAGAGAGAATGTTCGAGAATGAACGACAGATCCTCCCTTAGCCCATGATCTGCATCCTCATTCATTTTGTTCCACAGCATGTTGCTGTCAGTTTCCAAGCTCACGTTGGACCTAGAGCCTACTGACCACCAAGTGTTGTTACACACTGATTTGCTGTATCACGCGAAAATAAGCGCTCTTTATTGTATTTTGTGGAATGCTGTCTTTGTTTACTAGTTTACATTTCTTTTGTTGTATGCATTTTTAATATCACACAGTGTGCTTTTATTTAAAATTCAAGAGCAACTTATAAATATTTTATTAAAATGTGCATAAATTAATTATTTTTAATGACATCAAAAGTAACTTTTTAAAAATATTTACAACTTTTTATCATTGAACTAATTTTTTTACAGATATAAAAATAAGAGAACACAAAAATGTATGTTTTACACCATCGATCAATCTCATCAAGTCATAGAACATCGCCAAATGTCGCAATAAGAAGCCAATAATAGAAACCATTCTCCTCGCATGTTCAAACACCATGATGATGTTAGCGTTTGGCGACGTCTTTTGAAAGTACCCAAAAAAGATATTAATAAGATTATGTAAAAATTATTTTTTAATATAAAGCTAAAACTCTGAATTTAATTTTGCGAGAAATATTTTAACGAGATTTTCTTAGAATGTGTTTCAATACATAAAATATATGCAAATATTCAGTACATTACATTACATTTACAGTACATTGCATTACATTTTCAGTACATTACATTACATTTTCAGTACATTACATTACATTTTCAGTACATTACATTTACGTTTTGTTATTTATAATTATCAGTTATGAATGTGTGTGTGAATGTATCACAAACTATACATGGGTAATTTGATTTCGTTCTTTCTCCCATATTTTTCACTTTTAGTGTTTATTAAATTAATGAAATAACGTATATAATTTTAAGCTGTGTATGAAACTTGACAAAAGAAGATTTAAAAAACTAATAAATTAATTCCTTAAAAAAAGGAAAAAGTCCACAAAAAAAAAATCATCCATTTTTACATATTGCTCTTAGGTCAAATTTTTTTATTTATGCAGAAACAAATCTTTTATTTTCAAAAACACAACAGTTTTTTTTTATTAAAATCCCCTTTTAAAAACACCATTTCAATCACAAATGCGAAAAATCAAAAAGAAAAAAAAAAAAAAAAACATGAAACGCTAATTTTTACCATCATTAAAATTCTAAACAATCTATTAAGAAAAACGAGCTCGACTTAAAAAAGATTTTCCAACTATCACCCACCCAAAAAACCAAATAGAACAATAGATAATTTATTTTTCTTGCAAAATAATCATGGAGGCAATTTATTCCGAAAAACGTCTTTAAAACATTTTAATTGCATAAAAGTTAAGTTCATTACAAGAATATTTCTACCCGAATGACAACTTCCATATTTTGATTCGGAAGATACAATGAATACTTTCCTAACAAGGGGAACCTTTTTCCTTTCTTCAACAGAAGCAGTTGATTATTGTTTAAATTTTAAATGGAGTTTTTCAGGCATGAGGAAAGCGAACCAAAATTATTATTGTCGAAATGCATGACCGAAGGGCAATGACAATTTTCATTGTCAAATATTTGAGGGAAAAAAGTTTCTTTGCATGATAGTTATTAGACTCTTGAAAATGTCTCGAACTTTCTTCATTAGTGATTTTTGTTGTATTTAAAGATCTTAACCAAAGTGAAAAGAACGAGTATTAATAAAGTGAAGAGAAAGAAATGCAATTGCGCATTTCAAAGAAAATCAATTCAAGAATTTCTCGTTTTTTCTTATTAAAAAGGCCTGGATTGGATGATTTATAGTTTGTGAGTGTGTTTGTGTTATTGATTTACCTTAGTACTGTTCATTTCTGACTTGTGCTCGTAAGCTCTGATCACAGATATTTTATTAGAGCAATTCACACCTCCTGATTTTTTTTATTTCTTAATTTTTTGTATTTCAGCGCTTCTCGAGCTTTCAATAATCGCTTCCCAATATTCAATCATAATTTTCATCGCCCCCTCTCCATACAATAACAATGCATTGAATTTAATAATACTATAATTTTACGCTAAAGCTACAGTATGACTTTAACGTCCTAAGTTCCACCGGCGTATATGAACCTCTCGCTCAGCCAGAGCATTCATTTTCTGGACGTATATATACGTATTTCCGAAGTATGATCTTTTCTGTTCACTGCTTTCCATAAATTATTACGAAGGCTTTGGAATGAAAGGAAAGAACCTTGACAGTTTTTGCTAAGGATTTACTTATTTCAGAGGATTTGCTTACTTTTTTTATTCCTTCTCCCCCCCCCCCCAAAAAAAAACATCACATGCGAACGTCTACGTGAAAAACGGTGGCATTGGGGGGAACGCGAATCTCCTAACTTTTAATTGGGAATTAAGGGATTAAATATAAACAGCATAAATCATCAAAATAAGTTTTAATATAAACCCGTAAGGTCACTGGTAATGATCAAACTTGTCCTTAACTTAGTACTGTTAAATTAATTATAAAATACATTATACAGACTGATACATTTATAAGTGTACTACACCAGTATAAATGAGTATTTTATTTTTTGTTATGTCGGAATGTATTTTGTTTCTTTACTTGTGTGTGTGTGTGTGCAGTAAATTAATAATTTTTTTTTATATATATATAAAAATAATCTTTTGTTTTCGACTTTTCAATATGCTCGCACCACCTTCATAGAGTTATCAAGCCTCCTTAGGGGGACGCACCCCACAATTTTAGAAACGCTGCTGTATCTTATTTAATTTTAAGTTCTTTTAAAAATTTAATTTCATCGTATAAAAAGGAAAATGCCATGCAATTATTTAAACCAGTGAATTTAAACCAGTATGCAAAGCCCCAGGGGTCTATGACGACCTACAAGGGGTCCATGCCAGCGAAAAAATAACTTGAGGGTTCATGAGGTGTAAATGGGTGCCTATGATGGAGGCTCTCATTAAACCAGATCATGACTTTAATATTTTTAAAAAAAATTATCTAGGAAAAACAAAATTTAACTAACTTATTTATTAAATTTAGTGAGGTTAATTTGTGGTTACTAGACTTACTTTTTAATTTGTGGTTACTAATTTTATTAAGACAAGGACCATTTCAGCATTCCTTTTGAGGCCGTGGTATCCTAGTGGTCAAGGTATCGGATCGTGGATGGCTTGTCACGAGTTCGAGTCCAGTACCACTAAAGACCCGCCGTGTAGGGGAAAGATGCACGTTAAATCTGTCAAGAGCTCAAACGTCCTACCGTTGGTGTGGTGCAGTAGTTAGGAGTGGAGGGTGCTAGTTCAGGTGTCGTCCACGTCACTTGACCCTGGTTCAAAATTACGTGGTCCGTCGCTAAAAGCCCTCGTGCTGCTGAACAGTGTGACGTTAATATTCACTCACTCAACATTCCTTTCCAGAATTAAGCTAAAGATGTATAATATTGGACGTCGCGAATTTTCTGAATTTGTCACAAAACAGCTGTCAGTACATTTTAACCTACGTTCAACATTTAAATGCTCTTTACTCAAATTTTGAAACAAGGTTTGAGATTGTTTTTTTATAGTAATACCACAGTAGACAATGAATTCATATAGTCACATTGAAAAAAAAAAATCCTATATTACAATAGGAACTGATCAAAAGAGGCCCAAATTAAGTTTAGAAACAGATGTTAGTGATTTTGGCTTTAAAAAGACGTGTCAGTTATTTGTCGTGAATTATGCAATGTCGTAAAAAAGATTTTAATTTCTTTTCCTAGTGAGAGGGAGTTTCAGTGAGTTTGCCAATCTCAAAAACAAAAAAAAAAGAAAGGGGAGAGGGGACTGGACACTTACTAACAAAGGAGATTTACAGTTGAACCTGATTAGATTAATATTAAATGTTGAAAATTTAATATTGAAGCACCATATTCCTCTCTTTCATTAAGAGCATGCATTTGTTTATTGTTCAGTTATTTTATGTAACAGTTATTTTATATGCATTAACTTAATTCATTAACATGTGCTTCTTAAGTTTTAAGCGCTATACTTCTCTACAGTAAGAAATTTAATTCTTTTAAATTAAGTAGTACCAGCTGTCAAAAAGACATTTAAGATGATAAATGTCGTCCATCCGGTATAGTGTTAGCGACGCTGATTGCTGTGCCGTAGGGGCTGGATTCGAATCCCGGGGAAGACATGGATATTCGTAAATGTATAGTGCCTTCGCGGCATGGTGGTACTCTAAATAGCCGTCGAGTCGTAAGTCCTCTCGTGTGGTTGGTGGAAGGAGAAGAGACCACCTCCAGAATGTTCTCCCTCTAAATTGGGGTGGAACCTAGCCAAATCGTACTGTCTCTTGTATGGTGCTCAAAGCTACGGCTAACGACAGGCGTCACTTAGCCCTTTACCATGATGAATTTCGTGGGCGTTGATCTGGCCTTTGCCGATCAGGTGGCATGAGTAACAACAAAAACAAGTTGATAAATTAGCAAAAATTCAATATTAGATAAGCAGGGGTCTACCCGAAACGGAAACACAGGGCAAGGAGTCTATGAGAGAAAAAAAGTTTGGAACCTCTGATTTAAATCTTAAAGCCACAGCTCGCACGATCGTGCAGTTTAGATATTCTTATTCCTTTCAGACCCAAAAAATATTTTTATCTTTAAATATTACATTCTTCTCGTTATTAACACTATTCTGATTCCAATGACGCCGGGAAAAACAAAAATAAAAATATTTGCTACTCCCTGCCCCTCCCCCTGGAACGTGGAGTGTTCCAGCACAAATTTGAGGGTAGGGTCTTAAAGGTTTAAAATTCGTAAAATCTTAAATACTGTGTATATTACAAATACGTCTCCAAAACTGATTTCTTGGAGCTAACTATATAGCAGTATAGTTTATATATATATATATATATATATATATAATTCGAGAGAAAAGTGAATACTACACAGAGTGTCTCAGGTTCATAGGGACAAACTTTAAGATGACATCATAAGGATTCCGATTTGTATAGCAACCCATGGTCAGAAACTTCCTTATTCGGCGTTAGGTGGCGTTGTTCTCAAGAGCATTTAAAAAACAGATCTGCAATACTTCATTCACTTAAGTTGCCATCGCCGTATGGAACGTTTTACAAACATCGAGCTGGCAGATATGCACCTGATTTACGGATTGGCAGAAGGAAATGCATGATCAGCAGAAAGATTGTGTCTCGAAAGGCACCCACGGGGAGATGCACCGGACCACCTGATGTTTCTTAATTTGCATCACAATTTGTGTTGTGACGGATCTATCGGCAATCCTTCAACTAATTCTCTTGTGAAATCTTTGGTTCTATTAATTCGCTTTTTGTTCACAACCAACCCTTCGGAAGAAGAAAATCGTGATATTCAAATTAACTTACTATATATATAGTCGAAGCTTTCTTGCTAGAATAGAGAGTAGAAGAGGAGATACACTCGAATCAGGCGAGATTGCTACTGGCAGGTATCATATTTGAATTATTGTGGTTATCGACTTATGAGAAGGAAGCTTTAAAGGGACGACTGTTCACTGAGATTAAATTGCTTTGATTAAATCCGATGATAGATTAGATCTTTTATAAAGTAAAGATCAAGTTTGATAGTATCCTAATATTTCATGTATTACCGTCGTTGCTCCACTTTTGCGGTTAGCATCGAGACATTCTCTTACTATTATTAATTGGATTTGTCTTTTCATTGTGTGATAAATAAATAGATTAATTGGATCATGTCGAGTTTTTCTTCCCTACCTCCCACAAATCTAGGTGCCCAAAAGAGTGGCGGAAACCTCTCACAGAGTGAATATGAATCATTACGAGATAAGAGGAAGAGTGAGGGTGGGCCACATTATCCAACACATTTTGTATCATGCATGGAAGAAAATGTGTTGGATACCGTTCGATGGAATCCTAGTATCTTGTTGGGATTTCGAGTTCCTCGTCACTATGAGTAATAGGCATAGTGAGTCGTCTCACTATGCCTATTACATCGAAGTGATTTATATTCACAGAAGTTGAGAAGTAAATTGGCAAACATCAGGTGATCCGGTGCATCTCTCTATGGATACCTTTCGCGATGCAATCTTTCTGCAGATGGTACATTTCCCTCTGCCAATTTATAAATCAGGTGCATATTTGCCAGCCCGGTGTTCGTAAAATGTTCCATATTCCTCTGCAGGCGATCACAATTAAAATGATTCCGGTAATGCTAGTCTCTTTCCTAAAATGTTTTTATGAACAACGCCACCTCTAGCGCCTGTCCCCTAATCTACCCTTGAGGTTTGTCCCTTTGAATCTGGGACACCTTGTGTAATCCTTATACATTTAATATACGTTTCACTTTATAATCTTAAATAGCTGTTCATACGCTAAATCACAAATTTTTAAAAAAAGTTTTTTTTTAAAATTATAAATGGAATAATTTCGAATTTTTTTTTTTTCTTTTTTACAAAATTTGACATTGAAATAGATTAAATTTTTACTAACCATAATGCACGATCGGATAAGTTTTATTTCTTTGATAAAATTAAGTTACCAGGTACATATGAACTGGTATGTGGACTATGCATCTTCCTCTGCTGCAACTCATGTCTGTTAATAATAATAATAAAAAATAGGAATTAAGAACTGAATGCAAGCGTATTAAATAACAACTAAACAAGTAATATAATTTTTTTTAAGTCACAATTCCTACTTAGGTTAAAAAAGAAAAATTTTATTTTAGTTATTTTTTATCAAATAATTACAGTTAATATAAATATGTATATACATATGGCAGAATCAGTGGCGAGCACAAGGGGGTCCGGACCACCCCTCCCAAAGCCCTTGATTTTTTTCCGATTGATTCTAATTTTAAGTATATAGTACGTAAAATTTAATTAAGTAGTTGTTATTATAATACTTAATTGTATTAATTAATACTACTTATTTGTTCAATAATTAGTTTTTTTTTACTGTTTTTTGTTCCCGAAAATCGACAAAATCAAAAGGAGCATGATACAAGAATGGTGAACTTTCGACCCCGGACCCCCCTCTCCCCCTTGAAAAATTCCTGTGTGCGCTACTGGGCAGAATCATAATATTAAGTGGCAATACATTTTTATTTATTATCATTGAAGTATCGTATTGTCATTCAAAACAATCGTGCATAAAAAATTCCAGTTCAACTGAATATTTTAAAACATGAGAAAAAAAAAGTCTTAAAATTTTGACCCAAGTCGCTAAAAATGAAGCCAACGTGGCTGTATCTGTAATTCTTTAAATAATTAGTTTCAGTCAATTAATTTTAATTAGTTGTAATTTAATTATCGTATTGTAACCCAAAACAATTGTGTATAAAATTTTTTAGCTCGATTGAGAGCTTTAAAATGTATTTTATTAACGATTGAAAATATGAACTGTATAGGGAGATAGTGGATAGTGGAACTAATAGCAGGCATTGAAAAAAATCATGTATCAAATTACATGATTATGATAACCATTATAATTAGAACTTTATTTTTTCTCTACACGAGATATTACTAAACCTCTGCTTATTTAATTATTGATGCGTCATTTTGCTTTCGATTTAATTATTCAAATTGTAGTATTTTTAATAAAACCACTAGAATTTAAAAGTGGAATGGTTAATATAATGAAATTTCTATTCCTAAACTCAAAATATCTATGCATGTAAAATTCAAAGTAATGAATTGTTTGATTTAATTATTTTATTATAACTAATTGGATTCGTTTGTTGTTTTTAGAAAATATATATAATGAGTAATTGCTATAATTATAGAAGTACATTCAATCTGTATAAGACAATGACTTACCTAATAATTTAATTAAGGAAACAAACACATTATAAATTTTAAATCAGTTAGCGTTTATAGAATCTTTATTTATTGATTTTATTCGCGAAAGAACAACCGGTACCTGCGTATTAACTGCATGTCGTTGGCGAATTTCAGTAAATTTTAGCAATGGGCTCAATTCATGAAGTGGTCACGTGAAGACAAACACGTGATCTCCATTGGATTCAAAACAGACATGAAACTAATTATATATATATATATATAATTAGTTTATATAGAATATATATATATATATATATATATTCTATTGATATTGATGATATGATTAGGGTTCTACAGTTAATTTATGATAAATATGAGCTATATACTTCAATGAAAAAAGAGAAATTCGATATTCTTGTTAACCTCGTATTAAAAGAGAATTTCATTGCATTTAATCAGAATCTTTATAAACAGATCAAAGGATTACCTCAGGGTGGTCCAGCTAGTAATTGTTTAGCGAACCTGTATTTACATTTTTTTGAAATTGACCATATTGTTAATGATTCTTACTTGATTTATCGTTATATAGATGATTTAATAATTTTTGGTAAAAATAATGAATATAAACCAAATATTACATTCTACCCTGACTATCTCAACCTCCTTAAAACAAACTTTAACTCTAATATGGTAGAATTCTTGGATTTAGATTTGCATCTAATTAACAATAATGTAGTCAGTAACATTTTTGACAAAAGAGATTCTTTTAAGTTCCATATAATTAAAATTCCTGTATGGAACAGTAACTTGCATTTATCAATTTACAGAAATGTTATTTTGAATTTTTTATTTAGAAATGATAACTTAACTACCCACAAAATCGATAAATTTAATAATATCAAAAAATTTTTTAAATGTTGTTTAGATCATGAATACCCTTTTAACTTCTTAAGAACTTATATTCATCACAAATATATCAGTCGTCTTGCTACTTCTGATTCCAAATCCACCACACAACAATAGGATTTCAAAGTCAGCATGTTAGTGGTCTTGCTGTGAAGATTATATCATAACACTCATATCACAGTTTACATCTTTTCCACACACATCTTAAACATCTTACACATTTTTGACAACCAACCAAATTAGAACCTAGCAAATTTACATTTTTGACAATCAACCAATTCAAAGCCTACCAAAATTGATTGTCATCTATCTCGATATCTATCTATGCTCTTTAGTGTAAAAGGTAGTTCAAAAGATACGTTCAGAGATACCCAAGACTCTTGATTCTCTTGGAAAGGGATCTGTAAGTAGGAAGATTTCGTTTAATAATTTTTTTTTCTCTGCTTTAAGAAATTGGGGAGAATTTGTTTCAGAATATTAATCAGTGGTTTTATCATACTCTCTGTGAGTTTTTGTATACTTTGAATTTTGTTTATTTTTTATATACTTTTAATTTTTTTTATATACTTTAAATTTTTGTTTCTTTTATTTGGTTTTTCTACCGAGTTGCAAAGGGGGAAGGTTGGCGCCTTAAAACTAGTCTAACCCACTTATTCGGTCCTAAGTCCGAAATTGCATTCTGACTCGCTAGGTTCTTTTTTATAGTTCCTTTTTAGTATTTTTTCGATCTTCATGTTTTGCTTTTATATTCTTATTACGTTATTTCTTGTTATGTTCATTATCTATTATTTCTGGTTTTTGAAATATTATACAAATTTATTTTATATATATATATATATATATATATGCATTATTGTTGTTGACACATTTGTATTTTTTAAGAGAAAGTTTCTGAAGAGATCAAATGTTGACAACAACGAAGCGCTTGAACTGATTAGCTGCTACGGAAATTTCAGCGGGCATAAGGTTTCGATAAACCCTCAATCCTATATTTGGCAGAAAAAGTCTTCGATGTTGTGGCGACGATGTGAAATTATCTCCCTGGTTGAGTGGAAACACTTGATTGCTTTTAAAGTGCGACTGAGACGGCACATGAGTTTTTGAGCTTATTGGCTAAAAACACGCGGTTATCATTATCATGTGACTCCGACGTCATTTGAATTGAGCCCATTGTCTTTAAGTTGTCATAAACTCGTTACATTTCTGGTGATTATTCTCTGGCGAGCAAACGATCTTTGGCGATAAGACACTGATTAAGCTAAATATGTGATTACCGAATACCCACCAATAAAATTTTGTGATGTGTTTTTAGCCAATTTTAGAGTAAACGCTTACTTGTAGAATGAACATTTTCATTCAAGTTTTATAAAAATTCTGATACAGACAGAATAACCCAGGGGGAAAAGTGACACTTCTTTTTATAAAAATTCGAGTTGAACCCATATCCTCTGGATATTCCTCCATTTAGCCAGCTGGCATAAGTAAAACAAGAATATTTCTTTAAATTTTCCTGAATCATATAAACCACATTCTTTTTTGCCCACAAGGAAATTCGAGCTTGAATTTCAATAATGAATCGCGCATTCCATTCCTCTCCGAGCTGATGTTTAATTGTTAACCTGATTATAGATTCTTCTAATTTTTTTTTACAAATTTGCTTGATGAGGAAATTTGATTTAGGATATTTAAAGTGTACTCTAATTAAAAAGTTAGAGTAATTTAACACATTTCAACTAAAACTAAAGACATTTCATAAATACACTTTTCTTACAAAAAGCATTCTAATATCATCAGATAAAAGTTTCTCACCATTCAAAATATTTTACATCCATTACAGTAGTAATTACTCATCGATGACACAAAACACCAGGTACTTAAACACTTCATCACACCCCTTCTACGTAATTAAACATTAAAAGAACCATCATTTACACCCGTTTATGTTAATAAGCACTATCCCCTATCCCCCATCGGTTTAAAATCAAACGGTTGTTGGGCCTATTTCTGCACTCAGAAACCAAAACACAACTTCAAAATATGTAATTAAGTTCGTACATGAAAAAGGGACAAATATACAGCAGTGGATGAAAAATACCAGCGTATTGCTTATTAAATAAGTTTCTTAGTAAATAACAACTAAGGACTTGAAGAATTATTTTAATAAGATAGTACTTGGGCCGGCAAAAGTAATTTATGATGTAAATTTTAATGATCATGTTGTATTTCTTAACTAGCATCTTTTCTACTAACAAGCTCTGTGTGTGAGTAGAGGGGAAAATAGGAATGTGTGGTCTTGGATCTAAATTATGTCTTAATTTCAAAGTAGGCAAAAAAAAAAAAAAAATGGAGGAAATCTAATCTTGTATCGTAAGTTAAGATCTCTTTATAGAAGAAGCTTTATAAAATGGAGTTTTAATTTTTTTTTTTCTTATCTTGCTCATATTATAATTTGGTTGTTTTTGCTGTAATGAATGTTTAGATCTAGTTGAGTTGAATTAGTGCTTCAGACACTTGTGGGGTTTTTTTATTGACTTTTTTTCTCCTTTAATGCATGTTTTTTGAGAAACCCAGGGGCTTTTTTTTGCAATGTTGCCATTTTAATTTTTAATGTTGTATGCTCTGTTGGATTTCTATACTTAAAATTATTTTGAAAACTTTTAATGGATTTTATTAAATTTATGCATATACAACAGAGGTGTCAAATTCGTGGCCCGCATCGATCAGTTTGCGGCGAAACCAATATATCACACACAGCACATAATTACTAATATTATAAACTCGAAAGTTTGTATGGATGTTTGTTATTCTTTCACGGAAAAACTGAATGGATTTTAATGAAACTTTACAATAATGTAGTTCATACATCACAGAATAACACATAGGCTATAATTTATAAAGATATTGTGTGAAGTTTCCAAAATATACCGATAATTGTCAAGAAAGTAGGAAAAAAATCTGCCATCTGCAAAAAAGCCCACGACAGCATATATCCATCTTTTTTGTGCGAAGCAAAACTTTCCCTATTTGTTTTGTCTACGCCATGCTTCAGTACGTGCTCGCTTTTAATTTATTCCTTTGATCAGAGTAATCGCTATTTTTTTATATCATAATAAAACTATATTTTGAAGGGAGAGGTGGTGGCAAGACTTTAACATAAAATAAATACAACAGAAAGCAATAATAATTTATTGTTTAACTTCCAGATATAAATTATTTATTCTATTTTAGGTGTTCATTACACATAATTTGTAACAATGTGTTACTTTTGCTGAGCAGAGATCAGCATAGGAAGGTGTTTTCAAAAATCGACTCACAAGAGAGTTACGGGGAAGTTATAAATAAATAAAAATCCCTTTTATCAGCTATTAGATCTACATATTTAAAATTCAACAAATAGGGGTTTTTTATGTTCAGCTAAGATATTCACGTAAAATTAACTCATTAAAAACTTCTTTATCCTTCAATCTGTATTGTTTAATTTTTTAATTTACCCGTGGAAGAGCGGGTGTACCATCTAGTAATAATATAATTTTTGAGAAAAGCAACTGAAGATGAAGATTAAACTCACTTCCCGACGTGCAATATGAACAAATTAAGTTAAAAGGATACTGCATCACATCAAAAATACGCAGAAAAAATTTCAAATCTTAGAGAATTGAATATGAAACAAGTTTTAAAGATTTTAATTCTTTGAAAGTCAAATTTTGTTTATTTTCTTTGATGTTCTCAATAAAGGTAGACTCGGTATCTATCCATATGCAACTGGTGATGATCGAGATTCAGTGTGGCTCAAATTTGAAGGTAAAATTCCCTGAAGTGGGTGTGTTAGAATTTTACAAATATTTACCAGCAGCGTTTGAAAAAACTCGAAAATTCGCATATGAAATTATTTCCATGCTTGGAAATACTTATCAGTGCTAGAATTTATTTTCAGTTATCGAAAGGAATAAGTCTCTCGTTAGAAATAGTATTAATGACACTCACCTTGAGTCAGTTTTGAAAATATTCATTGCGATCAAAATTTCTCCCTAAATAGGAAAGATAGTAGCAGCGAAGAGATGTCAAGTGTCAGGACGTAAACCTTAAATTTTTGTTGTTGTTTTATATAGGTTTATATTACAATGTATTATTCGGAATAAACCTACGTTTCCTTAAATATTTATGTTTTGTGGCTTTCCTTAGCTTAAACCATGTTCATTTGGCCCAAGTCAGCCTTTGAGTTTGAAACCCTTGGTATACAGTCTGGCCCATTAACACATGATGCCCTTACATACTAAACTGCTAGCTGAATGAGAATTGCGTTATAGTATAAACCAACGTTTCTCAAACTGTGGAGCGCAACCCCCTCCTAGGGGGCGTGATAACTCTATGAGAGGGGGCGTGAGCATATCAAAAAGCCGAAAATAAAAGATTGCTTAAAAAAATTGTATTTTGTTTATTTTCAGCAAAATAATATTATGACATAATAAAAATGAAAATTAACATTTACACTGATATAATGCATTTATAAATGTATCAGTGCTGCGCAGTGTATTTTATAATTAATTTAACTATACTAAGAACACGTTTAATAATTACCAGTGACCCCTCATGGGCTTGCCATGTACAAATATTAACACTTATCTTGATAATTTGTACGGCTTATAAAAAATCAACTGCCAATTAGAAGTTATACGATTCGCTCCCCAATGCCTCCTTTTTCCACTCAGGTGGTCGTATGTGATGTATTGGGGGGAAGGGGGGTAGAGAAAAGGAATAAATAAGGAAATCCTCTGGTATAAGTAAATCCTTCGCGAACACAGTCAAGTTCGTTTTATTGCATTCCAAAGCCTGCGGAATAATTTTATGGATAGCAGAGCACAGAAAAGATCGTACTTCGGAAAGACGTATATATACGTCCGGTGCATTTACCGCAACGGTTGAGTGAGACGTATATATACGCCTGTGGCACTTGACAGGTTAAAGTCGTGTTGTAGCTTTAGCGTTAAAGTATGGTGTTATTGAAACCGATGCATTGTTATTTGTACGGTTGAGGGGGCGATGAAAGTTATGATTGATATAGGGTCGCGAATATTGAAAGTTTGATAAGCACTGATATAAACTGAGCGATAAAGTAAATTTTAAATTTTGATATGAATTTTCTGTGATTTTAGTCTGTCACATATGAAAATAATACCTTTGCATGAATCACTCCAAATATTTTTAAAAGAAAATCTAGTTTCTGGTTTCAACAACTAATCATTTACGAAAAATTAATTTGTTTTTACTGATGTTTCTTTTCTTAATATCTTGGATGCCAATATAAAATAGATGAACTCACTGCTAATTTTACTTATAAAAAGATAATGAAAATAGCATCTTAATTTTTTTTAAATATGGAACATTTTACTTTTTAAAAAAATGGTGATTTATACATAAAAAATATATATACGAAAACATTGTTTGCTCACGCGTAAGGAAGCTGTGACATCACCTGAACTAAATATCAACCTGAATCTCATTAAAAAAAAATAAAAAATAATATTTATGATGAATTTATATGCGAGTGTATAAATTCAATTTTTTTCCCCTAACATTAAAATTTTTACATTCAAGTATATGTAATTAAGCTTCGTATGTAATTTGATCTTCCTGAACAAATTAATATATTTTAGGTAACGCAATCCTCTTAACATTTTTAAATATGAATGAATCAAATTTGAGTTTACTTGAGAAGCAATTTTGTAATTTTTTTTTCATTTAGCATTCGTTTTTATTGCAGAATAAGTATTGAGAAAAAGAAGTACTTACACGCGTATTATCACTATATCTATTGGCGACATTATATGAGACGAAGCACTTGGGTGCCAATTAAGCGTGTACGACAGATAGTAAATCGGGGTTGCCAACTTGGCGAGTTATTAATAGAATAGGTGATTATTGCGATAATACGAAAGAACCGAAAACGTAACTTTTTTATTTCAAAGACGCTTATAAAATATGGTTATTCAAATCATTTTAGTACAGCAACACATATTTCTCGTTGATATGTATAGGAACATAATTTTTCAGGTAAACTCTATAATCATAATTACAGCATTAGGGCTGTGATACTCAAACTATGGGACCCACTCCCCTAGAGGGGCGTGATAACCCAAAGTGGGGGGTGCAAGCATATCGAAAAAAAAAGAGAGAAGAAGAATTTATAATTTTTTTAGAAAAAAATATTACAAAGTTCTTAGAAGATACACACACACAATCTGCATAAAATTTAAGTTTGTGAGAATGAGAGTGGATATTTTTTATATTCTTAGTCTTATTTTCTTTTTAGTAGTATAATTGATGTATAAACACTGATAAATTTAATTGTATAGTAATAGTAGAAATGCATTGTGCACAGTTTGCAGTGGTGTAAATCACTGATAAATTGCATTTGTTTAGATAATCGTTTGATGAAACAACTACCGAAGAAATTTCGAATACGATACACAGCATTGGAATTATTATTTACAACCTATCACGTCATATTTTACTCTCTTTTATTTTCTATCATTAACTCTGTAACGACATTATTAGAAGAGAAGTAAAATTCTTCGAAAAGATATTCGATTTAATGGGTCATTAATAAACAATATCCTATTTTTTAATCACTCGAAACATTTATTGATCCAAGTATCATCAATTAATTGAGAAAGATATATATACAACTTTTGGAAAGATGTCGTTTTATTGAAGCAGTAAATTATATAACAAGTCATTTTATTGTTTCTTGATCAAATTATTTATGTCTTTTTACGCGGTCTTAATTAGGCATTATTTTTTACAGGGAATGACTACTACTTATAAAATGAAGTTTAATTATAAAGGTGAATCTTACAGAATTGCACAAAACCGTCCTTATTTTTTGATGACGAACAAATGGGAAAAAAAGAATAATTACTATGTCTATAGAAGCTTCCTTTAAATAATAACTATAAAGAAAAATTATTTGAATTATGATACAAAAGTAAGTGGGAAAGCCATTTCATTAAAATCCGTTGTTTCATATTGTAAATGCAACCCCCCTCATGTATAAAACGATTTAATTTTTAAATAGAATATCTTTTGATCATCTTTAGAATAATAGGAAAAAAAGGAATTTAAGGCAAAGAAAACTTAGCAGGCCAAATAAATCACTGGCAGAATTACCAGTGATTTTTGAATTTAGACGTGTGTGGTTTTTAGAGCAGGGGCGTAGCTACCACCGTACCAATGATACAGGGCCCCCAAGCTACAGGGGCCTAGCATGTGTAACATTCTGGAAAAAATTTTCATTTATTTTCCAAAAAGGGCTCCCATAGAATTTTGATACAGGGCCCAATCAGGACTAGCTACGCAGTGTTTTATTCACAGTTCTAAAGTACGCCACTGTGTTGGATTGGTTCTAAATGATCCCAAAAGGCTTTGGATGACTTCTTGTGAAAGTAAGTAAAGTATTAGTTCCAGTGTTATCCTCAACACATTTTGGTGCTACTTGGTTAGTCTAGAGTTGGGGATAAAAACCGCGCGAAATGTTGCTTAGTATAAGATGAAGTGCAGCCTACTACAACCATTTCTTATGTGAACTCAGTTAAATTAATATTAACTAACAAAATGTAGTCTATTAATTTCCTTATTTTCTTTTTAATATTTCTGGAGAAGAATCCGCTTCAAATGGTTTTAACAATATGATGAAATGGAATAAAAAAAAACAACACTTTACACATTTTATTTACTTTTTATAATCTCTGACAAAGATCTACAGTAAATCATTTGGTAGAATAACATAATAAAAAGGGATTGGTGATGAGATCTATATGTATTTCCAAAGACCTTCATCCTCTAAACATTTATTCTTTTTCAAGTAAGCACGATGTATTTCGTCTTGAGGTGGCCTGAATTTAAGTCTGTGTCATTGATTTTACTATCTTTGGTTAGCACGGATAACATCCCTTAGAAACTCAAGCGATCTTTCTCTATTTTTAACACTTTCTTCCTTTTTGCATTATAGTTCAGATGCAAGGGTACTTTCCCCTTAAATTATTAAATGTTCGGACAAATATGGCTTTTGCTCCAATATAACTAAGTGATCAACCATCCAAAGACTGTATAGCGGGACCGCTATTTGGTCCTCAAGAGTTGTTTCGGTCATTGGAGAATAGTTCTATTACAAGTTTTGTCGCCAAGTTTGCCAAGTTCTGTCAAATTGCTTTCAGTAGTATGTTAATTCAAATCAAAGCCTTGTGATTCAAAATCTTGCAAGGCGTCAATTATTTGGAAAACCTGATTATGTTCTGTACTAAGCTTGTTCTGTTTTTTTTAAAATCTTAAAATGTTTTGTCTTATTTTCCATTAATTGGTGAATGTTTGTCATTGATTTGCTAAATATGAAATCAATGAAAAGGATGAACCTGCATGTATAATCACCAATATAATACAAAAGAATATTTTGGGAGTTCAAATAATACTTTTATATTATTAAAAATAACCATGCATTTTTAGAGTATGGACATCACAAGAGAAATTGGAATCATTTTAATGATAAAACAATAAATTTTAAAATAATATTCTGCTTATTGTATAAAAATAACTGAGATTTTCCTAAGTACTTATACGCATTTTATAAATGAATTATATGTTCCCACAATTTTTTAAGCCTTTAATACACTGACTTCTTGGAGCATTTTATGTATTATATTAGATTCAAATACAGTTTATTTCAAAGAATTTTCATACTTTATGCACTATACGACTGTTTTATTTGAAGCAACTCTAAATATTATTGCAAATCTTATAACAAAATGAACGAAAAATAAACAAACGAATAGAGCCATTTTGATTTCGTTTAAAGTGCACGAAAGTGAAATTTAAATAATCTAATTATTTATTTTCTTCTCTTTTTTGGTTTTTCTCCCGAGCGTGTGCCTCGTCTTCAAGTTTAGAAATATTTTACTCAAGTACTATTCCAGCCCTTCCATCAATTTCGTTTAAATCAATTTAGCTATCAACGAGATAGAAATGCCAACATTTAGTACGTTAGTCATACTTTCACGTTTACTGAAATGGCATTTTCAGCACTTCAGTTCATCTTAATAAACATGTTAGAACGTATCTGGAGTTGTGGCAGGCACCGATAAAACAATGACAAGTTGCTTTTGCTATTACGTTTATTGCTTCACGGTCCTCAACCCCCTCTTTCTCTTATCCTAACTTATTCCACATCTAAGACCAAATGCCTACGCATGGAACTTTGCCAGGGTCTTGGGAACACCCCCATCTCTTTTTTTTTCATTATTATTTATTTTATTTCTTTGCCCTTCTATTTTGTTGTTCGCCGCCATTTTGTTGCACCATTTTTTTCTCTCGCCAAATGGCGAGCAGCTGTTTCTTTTCCGCCAATGCTTTTTATTTCTTTTACTCCGCCCCTATTCCTCTTATTTTCTTTAGGGAAATAAAAAAAAAGAG
Source organism: Trichonephila inaurata madagascariensis (assembly GCA_019973955.1). Taxonomy (NCBI): domain Eukaryota; kingdom Metazoa; phylum Arthropoda; class Arachnida; order Araneae; family Nephilidae; genus Trichonephila; species Trichonephila inaurata. Next base: position 1,001,029 of record BMAV01016922.1, read on the forward strand.
GGAGGGATTGTCCACATACTGTCCGACGCTGAACAAAACTTGAAATTTATATAAAAAAAAGAAAAGAGAAAGGAGAAAAATAAAGAAAAAAAAAAAGATCGAATTTATTTCCCATTCTTTGACGATTTCGAACACTAAATTTAGCGAGAGCAAATATTTTAGCTAGTGGTCAAATTATTGGGGCGATGTGTGTGTGTATTTTCTTTTTTTTTCTTCACCAAATCCAATCGCCTCACTGGTTTCTCCTGAAAAATAAATGTTGCAATAATAAAGCAAGAATGGAAGTATTCGAAATAAAATACAGTATCAGATAAATAGATATCTAGCGTTATTGAAGAGTCAAAAACATTATCTGCCTATGATGTTCAGAAATAAGTTATACTTTATTCTGTGTTTATATATATTTTTTTTTATCGAACTTCCTATATATTTTGTTCGCAGGTGATATGCCGATAAAGGCATGACGAATTTTAATTCAACTCTCGATCTATAAAATTAGATATTTGTACTGAAATTCAATTATTTTTATTTGTATTTAGTCATTGAATTCGATACCATTTAAATAATTTCAATTTTATTCGAAAAAGATATTGTTTATTTTGAGATGAGTTTTTTTTGTGTGTGCTTCATCTTAGGAATTACAAATGCAGCTGCTTTTTTAAATTAAATGAATGATTTAAATAATTATTTAATTCTTAATAATCACTTAATTTCTTACAATAATCTAAATGTGTGTGTTATTTCTAAAAAATATGTATAGATATTTTAATCATTTCATACATAATGTATATAATTATTTTTACAATTTAAATAATCGATAAATAAGATACCACTTTTTCGTATATACAGTGAAAATTCATGCAGATGTATTTGAATGCAATGGGGTTTCTGTCAGCTATTTTAGGTTAAAATAAAAAATAATTCACACACACACATAAAGTTTTATTACATTTTTTGGAATGTTTTACCTAATTTATTATTACTGTATACGTGATGGGTTTGAATTAAAACTGAATGGTTGAACCAGTAATAAGTAATTTAATTTTACAATTCAGATATTGCCAGATATCAAAAACTGAGACTAAAGAAAGAGATTTTTTTCGTTGTTAAGAGAAGATGTATGCATTGAAATAAAAAGGCTTTAAAATGTAAACCGATATCAAGCTTCTTTTTTTCCATTTGTGAGAAGGAAAAATATCAGTCTGGATGCCATCCTCGTCACCTGACTAATATATCCGAAATTACTTTACCTGACATCAGTAACACATTACATAACTCTGATATGATGCCAAGGCTGTGATATCCAATTATAATGAATACCAATAACTTTTACAATTTGTGACATTTGAATGAAGTAATTTTGGCGATTTTATTGGCGATTTTTGAAATAGGTTGCCAAACTCTCTGTAGCATTGCCAAAAATGATAACACTTTCCTTATCGATCCTTATCGAAGTATAAAATCGGTTCTAGTCCTGGGGCTACTGAAGACCCGCCGGTTAAAGTTGACCGATGAACGTTAAATCTGTCAAAGCTCAAGTGGCCACAGTAGCCGAGTGGTCAAGGTATCGGATCGTGGCTGGCCTTGTCACGAGTTCGAGCCCAGTACCACTGAACACCCACTGTGTAGGGGAGCGATGCATGTTAAATCTGTCGAGAGCTCAAACGTCCTTCCGTTGGTGTGATGTGGTAGTTAGGAGAGGTGGGTGTGTGCTAGCTCCGGTGTCATCCACGTCACTTGACCATGGTCCAAAATTACGTGGTCTGTCGCTAAAAGCCCTTGTGTAGCTGAACAGTTCGACGTTAATATTCACTCACTCACTGTCCTCCCGTTGGTGTGGTATTTAGAAGAGGAGGGGCAGCCAACTTAGATGTCGTCCTCATTATTTGGCTGTGCCCTCACCAAGAGCCCTCGTGTTGCGTAGAGTGCGAAATTAATATAACTATCACAGACTAAAAATCTACCAATTTTGATCGTTTTACGAATTTTAAACCGAATCGTAAATTCTAACTCTCTTTCACCAAATAAACTGCAGCATTTCGAACTCAATTTAGTTTCACTGTTCTCACATTAATATGATGTGAAAATATGGAGAGAAAATTCGAAAATGTTGATCGTCTTTAGAGCAAGATTCAACAACATAGGAATAATCATTAGCAGTCCTCATGTAACTTTTTTCATTAGCATCGGTTTAAATCAACCAATCAAATGAAATACTGGTTTAAACCGATCATTCAAAGAAAGCATCTAATAGAATGTTATTCAAAAAAATATTTTTATCCAGAAAGCTTTCAAATCAGTTGAAAAATCGAATAAAACTGCAAGTTTTTAGAAATCAAAAACTAAATTAGCCTCTTTTTTGACCTCTTTAAAATATTACTTGTCTGCAGTGTTTCCCATTATTATACATGCTTGTATCAATCAAAATATATTTCACTTTTAATTTTCTAAAGATAAATTTCATGAATTCAGATCCATTTTCCCGCAAGCGGCCTCTTTGAAATGATAGCCAGCGTTGATATTCAATTTCACTTGAAATCAGACATAATTATTGTTTACATGTTTTGAGAAAGATAATAAAAATAGCTCGTTATTTCTTACTCTGAAAGACGAAGATGAGTAATCCAGTAACGTTGAAAAACTGAATGAAGTGTTGTCCGAACCTATTCAATTATATTGCCATCTCACAGTGATAAAAGATTACACATTTAACGAATTGGTTCTGATATGAATTGTCATCTTTCAGTTAACATGAAAAAAAAAATGTGTTTCTACTGAAATCAGATGAAAACACTTTATTTTCGTGGCTATTAAATCAAGTAATAAAAAAAGTCTTTTCATCACAATACATGTTTTGATGTCGAATCTTATTATTCGTATTGAATGTTTTACTTGAAACTGCAAAAAAAAAAAACATTAAAAAAAAATTTCAGTTTTACGAATAAGAAAAAAAGTAGCGCGGTATTTTTTTTAAGCTTTTTAATTTTTTAAAAAAATATTGATGCGTTTTTTATTTCAGACAGCTGAAGTTTTAACTTTTTACTGTTATTGAGCGGTTTTACACAGATTCTTCAACAATAATTTACTAGTTTTTCACCTCTTAAAATAGTAACTAAAACTTTTTCATATTTAGCATTTTTCAAAATAAAGTCTCAAAATAAACAAACTACTGTAACCTTTCAGATGCTCAGTAATAAGGTTTTAAGCCACTTTGATTCTTTTATTTTTCTCTTTTTTGATATCTATATAAATATGAAGTAATCTATCGATAATTTAAAATGCTTCATACTGCTTGGTTTCAGATTCTGTTCCTAAATTGCAGTTATCGCAATAAGTGCCAAGTCTATTTTGGCTAATTTTACGTTTAAAATTGATCAGATGTCCTCTTGAAACCAAATATTCTAGTAAATTATATATAATATAAGAAACGTAAAGAAGTTGACCTATTCTATCAAATGGATTTCTACTGTAATCCATTCGTAAGAATTAATGAAAGATACTAAAAACTAGCTTTCGAGCTGTTACCTAATAATGCTGTTATCAATGCTCATATTTTCATGTAAAATTAGCTAGTAAAATATGTGTGTACTTGAATTTCGGAAGAATTTAGCCGTATATCTTGCAAATTGTTCAGATAAAGAAATTACTTGTGTGGTTTCCACTTTAAAATACACCTCACAAATTCCGAAAATGGGAACCGGAAAAGTGTCAAAAAGAAGCCCGTTTTGCAAATGTTTTTCCCAAAAATTCACTAAAATTCATTAATTTATGTTTTATCATTTTTTAAAATTTTGTATCTCATTTTGAAACGATTCAAAAATTATTAAAATAACGCAATTTTTTGAAAGTTTTTGCGTTAATTTAAAATACAAGGCTATCACACACACAGGAGTGACTGATCGAATTACAAAATTTAATATTTCCCAGACGAATAAACAGAAAATGATAATTAAGATGTCATTATAAAGATGCAATATGAAATTTTGTTCATACGTAACGTTTTTTGACGTAAAATAAATAAGAGTTAAATGAATAAATGATCGTTTTGCATAGCTTCATCCAAGTAAAGGCAGTAATTTAGACATTGCAACTTGTCACTATGGTCCATTGCTTGCACGGTTTTCAGTTTGTACAGCTTAAAGTCCAATTTTTTTCTCATCGCAGTCTCTATCAGGGGTACTCGACCTTTTTTTCTGCTGGGCCGCATACAGATGTCAGCTATTTCACGCGGCTCGCAAACATTTGGTAGCAATTTCACGCGGGCCGCGTCATGAGGATAAAGGGGGGGGGGTAAAAATGCGGAAAATTAATCAAAATATTTTAACTCTTGGTTTGCTTTTTTTAATTACAATTTTTTATATTTTTTATTTTTTTCACTAACACTAAATTAAAAGCTTTTAATAAACACTCCTTCACAATTTCTGCACCAGCAAACACAGTTTCATATGATTACCAATAATATAATAAACTTCATAATGTTACCACTGTGACATTACCGCTGAAAAAACACTTTGTTACTGTTGCAAAGATTATTCAAGAAAACCTATTTATCACCTCTTGAATGAGACTTCGAGGGAAAGTGTCATTGTGTGTGTTAATGATTCCTGTTTATCGATATTTTTTAAATACAGCACTTTCGCGACAAATCAAACAATTACTGATCCATATTTGTTTTTCACCGCAAAATAGTCAATCTCCCAATCGTCTTGAAACGATATATTTTCATCGAATATTTTTCGCTTACAAGATATGAAAGGTAGTTAAAATTAGTTCCATCTATAAATTTGTCACTACTCCACTGTTGTCTGTTATAACTAATCGTAATCGTTACAAATAAAAAAAAGAATATCAATTCGCACTCGTGCGACAGCAAAAAGCAAAATAGATATATTTGATTTCTTGACGCCAAATTTTTAATATATTGTTCTTAAATAAGGGAATTTTTCAGAGCAATGGGCACTGACCAGGCCACTTAAAAAGACTCGGTGGGCCGCAGGTTGAGTATCGCTGGTCTATATGATAGACTGAGGTAACACAAGTTCACGACTAGCATCAACTGTCGATTTCTTTGGACTGCGTATAAAAGTCTCTCGCATTCTTTCAACATTCTTAGGCGTACAACCTGGTCGCCCTGGACTTTTGCCTTAACACAGACATCGAATTTTCTGAAACTGTTTATATTATCTTCTTAGATATTGGTGTATTTCTTTAGTACTTCCTCTGAATTTCACGATGAACTGTGATTACTGGCAGACTTTTTGCAAACGAGAGCACACAAAACGCCTTTTCCCGCTGCGACGCCATTTCCACTTCTGTTCACAATTGCTAAAACATCTTGATTACAATATTTCTGTCACCTATTGGACAAAAACAATGTTACAAACTCAAAAGTTCATATTGTATCTTTACAATAGCATATTCTGTTTATTCATCTGAGAATTATTAAATTTTATAATCGGGTCATTCATTCCTGTTAACCCTGTATATGATAACAGTGGCTTGTAGGAAAAGTACACTGTTAGCCATTGGTAACTGACATCGTGTTAATAATTTCCTTTTTTTGCGATTGAAGTATAAGTTGTTTGACTCTTAAACTATACCACTTACCTTCGATTTTCGACACTATTTAAATTTTTATTTCTGCTATTAAAGACATTACATGAATTACGAAAGTTTGCGTGAAAAATATATAGTTAGCATTTGGATGCTTCGATCTTTTGAGCCTCTTGTGTTCATTGCATTTCATTTTTCTTAAAAAATAAAATGAATTGCTATACTCTTACGTAAAAGCACAAGGTACTATTTCATTGATTATTCGGCCCTTTAGGTGAACTTAACAAATATGATAGACCATTTCCTCTTACGCAAACATTAAGTGCAAATTTACATTTATCTTAATGTCAGCCAGATAGTTTTGGTTTTGCAAACAAATTTAACTTTCATAACTTTTTTAAATGGTTCATACATTTTTATTTGATTTTCTTTCAAAAATTTATGATAATATTAAGTATATACATGTTATTATGGCTGATATGAATTATTTAATGCATTTAAGTTGCATTTATACTGGCGAAACATTTGCATTATCAGCTGATAAAACAATATATACCTTTACTTCATATATATTTTTTGTGTACTTTTAGTAAATAGGCTATAACTAAACCACTGGCATTTTAAAGTGCGCATTCTTTTTCGTGATATTTGAACATTATCTTTGTTTTCGTACACACATAATGCAGAGAAAAATAAAAAAATATGTATTGAACATGCGTTGCATCTTTTCGAATATCTGAAATCATTGTCAACATCAAATGCGAAAGTGTGGTGATGATCCCATAGTTTCAACACATAAAAGCTATAAAATTCGATTTCATATTTTTCGACTCGGTCACGCGAAAAGTCGTGTTACAAATTGTCTGGTTTTTACACGGGTGATATCGATCTCATTTTTTTCCAGTTTACATTGCTAAAAAAGAAAGAGAAAAATACCGAAAATATTTAGGGGGTAAAAAAAAATAATAATAAAAATTTCTCAAGCATAAAAGATCGTTTCCCTCGGCCCAAACTTAATAACGTCATTAAAATTCATTATTCTTTTGTTTACATCCATACCTCTGTATTTTTTCTTTTTTTTTTAAATTCTCATTTCCATTTATGTGTAGCTTAGTAATTCACATTTACTTCTAGTTAAAATATACTAAGCGTAATATTTTTAATTAGATTAGAAAAAAAGAAGAGACAAGGGACTTGTATTTCTTTTGAATGCGTTGGGTGTCTTGAAGTAATCTTGATTTAATCTTCAGTACATAATCTTTTATTTCATACCGAATGGTGTTTTAAATATTTATTTTTTTGATTTGTTAATACGTATTATGTGTTTCTCACCTCAGATCCGCTATAAGTTTAAATATAAATATTATCATTGTATAGTGTTTAAGTTAAGATCTTAATAAAGAGATATTAAGATTATGACATCGCCTGGTTCTTCATTCACTCTCACACCCCTAGGTCACGAAGAAAACTTAGAAGTAAGGCATCACCCACGGGCGAATGCTTTACAAAATTAGCAGATAAAATTAATTTTCCATGTCATTAAAGATTATGATAGACTAGTATACATCAACCTCATCACGGCCCATATAGCTCTTATTTGACCCAAAGTCAGGGATGTCTTAAGGCATGGGCCAACTGGGACCGGGTCCAGGGCCTCATCCAAAGGGGGGGGGGCGCTGTAGGTAATATAAAAATATTTTTTATAAGATCATGATTCGAATGATTTCAACGGTTTAATGTTATTTCCGGTTATATTCTCTGAAAACAGTTAATTTTTCGGGCTATATGTCAACTGGCAACATGGAAAGACTGTATTATTTCTTGATGACCATTGTCCATGTATAGGCCTAGGTCTACCACCATACACCATCATTACTCATTTAGTCAAAGAGGGGCAGTCTATCGAGCCAGTTTCTGAGATATTAAGTCATGCACATTTGTCTGTTTTGGGTTACGGTTTGTACGAGTATTTGACAACGTATGCAATGACTATCTACTTTTAAGGGTGTGGTGCCTATATTTGTGTAGGGGCCCATAGTCTACTTTTACGTTGGGGCCCCAGGGCCTCAAAAAGTCTTAAGACGTCCCTGACTAAAGTTGAAAGTTCGATTAGATTGAGGGGTCAAATGCTATGTTTTAACTTTGACCGTAGTCTTTGATGATGAGATTTAGTATCCATTGCTCATTTTACTGCTTAAATAGTGTTCCATTTCAAAGATTATTACAGATTTCAGTTTTAAATATTTTTTCTACTTAAAGATATTCACGCTAATGATTTGATAATTAGCCTTCCATAATTATTGATTTAATCCATATTATATAAATTAATTATTTACGTAGATGTAATTTATGTAATACAAAAGATTTCCCAAAACAAGCAAAGTAAATAACTCATAAATGGGAGAAAAGCGACTCGCGGTCATCACGAGATCCCCGAAACTTATTAAATCTACAGACGTGAAATTTGTTAAGCATGTGTTTTTTTTTTTCATTGGTTAGGGTGCTACTAAGAACGGGTTTTTGTGGAAATCGACTTCCAAGGAGGGGGAGGGTTATGGGGCCGAAAAACAATTCCCGTTTTTAAATTGTTAGATTTACAGACTTGACATTTCGCAAGCATGTTACTTTTATTAAGTAGATATCTGTTGTACTAAAACTGACTCCCTAAGAGGAATTAATGGGCTTATAAATATCTTTTTTCTGATTTATTAGACCCAGTGGCGTAACGGAGAACATTTGCCCCCTCCTACCTGCAAAGTCAAGTTTTGGGCCTCCAAGTTGGATTTTACAAAGGGTAGGTGGCATTCAGGCTTTGTGCCCCCTAGAACCCTGGGCCCCCCGCAATGCGGGGGTGTACATTACGTCACAAAGTAGGCCGACAAAGTTAAAATTTAGAAAGTATTTTTCGTTTGTTGGATAGAGATCCGTTAAGGAAGGGATTTGCGGAAATAGATCCCCAAGGAGGTAGTTGCGGAAGTTATGGGAACATGTTGATACCCCCTCCCCATTTTTGAACTATTGGACCTACAGAGTTGAAATTCGGTAAGTTGAGCAGAGATCCTATAAAAATGGGTTTTGTGGAAATTGACTAGGGGGGGGGGGGAGAAATAAAATTCCTTTATAAATCAAAAGGCCGATGACCACAAGTACGCTTTTCAAGACAGTCTAAAGCCTAATTCTAAAACTTAGATGCCAATAAATTAAAAACAGTATAAAGTCACACATCATCATGAAATAATACACAGCAAAGGGAACGGGCAATGTCAACAAATAAACAATTGCAGATGCATATAAGAAACTGAACTCTCACATAAAGAAAGTGAAATTACGAATATTACAAGTAACATTGTCCTACATTTCTTTTTTATAAAAAGACATTTCATTCTCCTATTTGCAAATCCAGACGAAAAACTTCGCAAAAGAAAAAAGAATATATAGTTAAGAATAACCGTCTCGTCTACAATTTGATTATAACGCAACTGAAACGTTCTTTATTGCAGTTTATTTTCACAGAGTGAGTTATCAGTCTGGTTTATTTCCTTCGTTATAGGGTTGGGTTGCAGGAAATGTGTTGACTCATTTAGTTCCATATGTATTCCTCATCATTTCGCACTGTTTATCTGTCGGCGTTGTTAAAAAGCAGCGGAACTGTTTGGAGTTTGATTTTTCCCACTGGGTCATGTTGGGGTCAGGGGAGGACACATAAACAAATCGAATGTTACGACTTTTTTCTTATCGTCGGGGGCATATTATCTTCATAGAACTCTTTTGGAACTAGATGAATTGAAGGGATTATCTTGAATTTTATGTGAGTTGTAAATGTTTCAGTATTGGGTCGTTAAAATTATCAAGATATGAGTCTTAAGCAAGCTGTATGGAAATAGAGATGAAAAGACATTTGTATATTTTTGTGTTCTTGCTTTTGATTCGCGGGACTAGGTCGGCAAAAGCTCACAGCTGTTAAAACATGCATTATTATATTATATTTGTTTTTAAGACAGTGCAGTTAATTGCGTTTTGAATAAGTATGGTGATTCACTCAAATTCTCAAAACTTTATTTTGCTCTAAATAAGTGTACGTGATTTATATCGCTTATCTTTTCTTGTAATTGAGTTTGACCTTAAAAGTAATACCGTTATTTAAAATCATGAGAGGAATCAACCAACAAAAAAGGAATAGTTTGTCATTTTGAAAAAAAAGAAAAATCCATACGTGAAAACCATTAAAAATTGTAAGGTTTTATTGGGGAAAAAAATCATCAACTCTTAAGTATCCACAATAAAATATACTAAAAAGTTTTGTAAAAAAATCAAAACTCGATTTTATTTTTTCCTGTACCGTTTTACGTGTTAACTTTCAATGTTTTTAACGTAGCTTGGAATTCTTATGTAAGTGATAAGGAATGACAAAAAAGATACAGAACAAAATATTTTTTTAAAATTTCATAAGCATTGTAGGCTATATTTTTTTAAAAAAAGTGTTGTGTTTTTGAGGACTTATACTGTCAAATACATTTCAGTAAAATAGCAAGGATTCACATATTTTAAAAATGCAGATCATGGTTTCAGATTCTTGCCAAGTGTAAAGTGGAATTCGAAAAATGAAGTATCAAGTTAAATTTTTGTTTTCGTCACAAGAGGGCGCAATACAATTTGAGGACACTCTCAAAAAATCAAACTTGCTTAGGCCTAAGTAATTCTTAATATATTTATTCTATTATCTCACGAAATTTGAGAGTTCTAAGTTCATAAGAAGTCCAGAATTATATTTTGTGTTCGTTGATATTCATATACTAATAGCAAATAAAAACTTTGTGGGTTAACTAATTTATCTCAGAAAAAAAAAAACTGTTATTCAAAAATTAAATTGTTAAAAATTAAATTAATTGTTCTATTGTGCCAAATGTTTTCATATTTCTTTTAACTATTATTATAAAATGAAACAGTGGTTGGTATGCATTTTAGAATTAAAGCAATAATTAATGAAAAAAAAATCTAAATTTAGAATTTTTATACATTTTTTAAAGAATTTTAGAAAGCATTCTTTTGAAAATATTATTTTATGAATATCAATCGTATTATCACAAAATCTATTCCAACTTTTATACATTGTTCTACATAATAGTAAATCGAACGTGTACGTCAGTATACGTCATTTTGGTGTTCGTCACATTGACGCCCATCAATTAACTAAATTCATGTTTACGTCAATGTTCTAAATTCATGAAAATCAACGGTGAAGGCTGCCACGTGTTCTCTATTGAATTCAAAACTGACATCAGACTTGTATTTCTTGCCCTACTGGTACAGTTTAAATAAAATTTCTAATTTAATAATTGGGTAAAAATGTTCAAGTATTAAGATTCTTCAAAGTACTTTTAAAAGTTAGAAAAAAAAAATCTTATAATACGTGTACTTTAAAATCAAGTTCATTTTGTTTACCTATGTGCATTATTATTGTTGACAAATATATACTTTTTGAAAGCTTTTGCAAAAGTTCGTAACAACGGAGCGCATGAACTGATTGGCTAGATCATGTGCATTTGTCACATGCATTTGTGAACTGATTAGCAGAAAACTTGTGATTGCAGTTATGGGACTATGGCGTCATATAAATTTAGCCAATCGTTGCAGGGGGAGTAACATTTTAAAATCTCTTCATGAAGTTTGAAAATTTTGCTTAGAAAAACAAATGGTCTGATTTTGTGATATTTTTAGTTTAAATAATATTTTGATATTAGATATACATAAGTTACAAGAAAAAAAAATTGCAAAAACAATCAAATAAAAAAAAATTTCATTTTAATTGTACCTTGTCCCCTTAGTTAGTAAGTAATAGTATTGTAGTATCGATATAGATTCACTCTAATAATTCTTTAGTCCAGACCTCACGCAGAATATTTGTCAGAAATCAAACAATTAAAATCGTTCTTTTATTAATCTAACATATTTAGATTTCTCAATTCGAGAGGAATTAATCTAGTAAACCTTTACTTAAGACAGCGCTTCTCAAACTGTGGGGTGCGTGACGACTCTACGAGGAGGGCGCGAGCATATTGAAAAGTCAAAAACAAAAGATTATTTAAAAAATTATTAAATTACTGAAAGTAAACAAACAAAGCATATTCTGACATAATAAAAAATTAAATACACACACTTATTCATTACACTTATAAATGTATCAGTGCTACACAATGTATTTTCTAATTAATTTAACAATACTAAGTTAAGAGCAAATTTAATAATTACCATTGTCATATATAAAATTTATATACAAAAATTATATATATATATATAACACTTATAATTTGTAATTTGCACGGCTTATAATTAATCAACTACCGGTTAAAATTTAAGAGATTCCTTTTTTACGTTGGGACGCGTATGGGGTGTATTGGGGGGGGCGTAAAGAATAAAGAAGAGCAAATAATCTAAAATAAGTAAATCCTTCACAAACATTTTCAACGTTCTTTTATTGCATTCCAAAGCCTTCGGAATAATTATATGGATGGCAGTGCAGGGAAAAGATCGTACTTCGGAAAGACGTATATATACGTCCGGGGAAATTAACGCTTTGACTGAGTGAGACGTTTATATAAGCCGGTGGAACTTAAGAGGTTAAGGTCGTATCGTAGTTTTAGTGTCGAAGTATAGTATTATTGAATTCAATACATTGTTATTGTATGAGGGGGGCGCCATGAAAATTATGATTGATTATTGGGTCGCGAATATTGAAACTTCGAGAAGCACTGACTTAAGATGAAGAAAATTTGCTATAATAAGTGACAAAAGGATAAATTGTGTAACTACTATTAAAACTAGTTAAATTCAGGCTAGCAGGCAGAAATAATGCAATTCAAATTGTTTTGATAAATACTCCTGTAATTTAATCTGCTATCTCTGCTCTTGTACGTTATCTTGTTTTATTACATAAGAATGGTTTTTTTTAAATTTAATTATTATTTACAATCTTTTCTCTAGAGACATTGTTTTAATTTGTTTCATGTTTCTGGTATTTTTGAATTTAAGCTTCTGGTGTTAAAAATGTTACTTTCTCTACAATAAAATTCTATAAGGATTCCTTAAGAATATATATTTCCTAAAAAAACATATACTGTGTGAAATTTTGATTTGTGAGCCTTTCAAAACACGAACGCTTCGTGGTACGAGATTTTCTTTATCCTTTCTTGACCTCGATGGGAACTTAATCTTGAAATATAAAGTGCGATACTTTTCTAAAGTAACATTATCTCAGTGTTTTATTGTGAGCACAACATTGCAATACAATTTGTTTAAAGGTTTGCCCTTCCGATGTATCCTTCAACCAATTTCATTAATGTAATGTCATTTATCTTTTTAAAAAGTACTCTGCGATGAAGACTCTAGAATAGTTAAACAAGTGTATTTCGATTCTGCAAGATTAGTTAGTTTATTCGACTTTAGTTAGATTTTGCTAATTGTAAGTCGAACAATAGCAAGTAAAACAACAACAAAAAATGTTTAAGTCAATGCCTACTTAAGTCAATAAAGGAATATTTTATTTTATTTTTCATTAAATAGTTACAATTAATATAATTATGTATATACATATGACAGAATCACGCTATTAAGTGGCAAAATAGGAAGCGATTTTCCTTGCAGTTTTCCATCTTCCTTTCTACGTATGATGTTGGATTATTTTTTGTTTGTTTGTTACTATTTATTCATTAATTAAATTTAATTCTAATAAAATAGTATGGTAAAAAAGAAATCACGTACTCAGAAGCTAGGTTATCCCACGTGGGATTCGAATCTTTGACTTTTGGATTAGAAGTTCAACGCGCTATCCATTGCGCTACAGGAACGCAACGAGCGATTTTACTTTCTATCTATGCTGTTGGACTATTTATTTTGTTTGTTACTATTTATTCATTTTTAATTTAATGAATAAATTAATATTTGAAAAAACTGTATTAACATCGAGTGTTATCCACTACAAGTTTAAAAAAATGTATTTGAATTTGAATGGATGAATAGATAGTACAGTTGAGCCTATTTTTGTGCGGTAGATAGGGACCGCATAAAAAAATCGCACAAAAAAATATTCAAAAATTTCATAAATTCTTACAACAAACTACTACAAAAAACTTTTTTTTATGCGGTGGATAGGGACTGTATAAGAAAAGTCGCATTTATATAATATGCCAATTATTTACGAAATTTATGTAAGAGTACTTCCATAACAAAATAAATAATTAAATATTACACATGGAAACATTTTAAAAACATATAATATACGGATTAGTCTTTAAAATGCACATACATAATTCATCGCTACTCATCGTAATCCAAAGTTCTGTAACGAGTTCAAAATCGCTTTCGTCACTTGAAGGTGCAATTTCAATTGATTTATTTTTTGGCAACATAAAGTAAGAGATAAGTTTTTGTGACGAAGGACGGGTGGTTATATATATATAGTGGCTTATAAATATCTCGATAACCAGCTATACATGATTGAAGCCCTTTTTGGAATTTTATACTCCTTTCTTAACTGGTATCTATTTTAAGAAAATGCTTTTCCCATTTGTTGAAAAACTGGATCTCTGCATATTTTTATCCACTCTCAATGAATCTGGCTTCTTGTCCGTCTTCATAATTTATCAAATTATTGATAATGTCACAGTCATTGAAAGTTTCGTCTTCCATCAAGCGCGGGCTGCTGGAGCGTTGAGAGAAAACAACTGAATGCGCATTGTCGTGAGACTGTTTATAACAAATGTGTGAACAGAGCATTTTGAAATGTCTATATTTCAGTGGCGTAACGTACACCCCCGCATCACGGTGGGGGGCAGGACTTTAGGGGCCCAAGGCCAGACTTACGTTAAATACGTATTTACCCAATTTATAAAATATTAAAGGTGAAATTTGACTTTCAGGGGGGAGGAGGATCCTAACATTCTCTGTTACGCCACTAGTAAATAGTTAGAAAACATTACAGTGGCGCAGAAGCCATTGAAATTCATACTCCGCATAAAAAAATATTGCACATGAAAAATCGCACAAAAAGGAAATCGCATAAAAAAAGACCGCACTAAAACAGGTTCGACTGTATTTCACAACTTTACGTAGCACAATATACGTGACGGATTGAATATAAAGAAAATACCAACAAAACGTACTTAACATTAAAAAAAAAAGAAATCACTCCTAAACAAATAGCAGGTGCTTGCCAATGATTGATTCTACCAGGAATTTATTTCTAAGAATGCACGTTTTGATTTATTCGCTACGGTAATGGATCCGCTTTTATCAATTTTTAAATCCCTAAATTCTAAATTTTGCTTAGAAATAGCTTATTTATAGGAGCAGCTATGTATGTAGAGAGACCTATCAAAAATATCAAACATCTTTAAGCAGACGTAATTTCCAATGAATAATTTCTCACAAGTCATTCAACTAATTTAAATAAAATATTCAAAGTTCGTTTCAAAATACATAGCTACTGTAAAGGTCGGGGTCATGTATCATATATATAACTATTAAATCGTATTTAAAAATTTACTGGGTGTGTCATAAGGCGATCAGTTACATTGTGCTAAGCATCCTGCATATAAATATGAATTCGTGAGTATGTTTTTGCTTTTGCATAAGTGATCAGAAGTTAAAAGATTTTACGCCTTCAATATAATGCTGTCAATACTGCATTTATTATTCTGTTTCTTATCTGGCACGTTCTTGATGTATCTTGTGAGCTTTTAAGCTAGCTCTCTCTTTCGTAAAAAAGGCATGCCAAGCGAAATACACATTAAGAACACACGAGTCAGATATGGTGGCGTAATGCAACACTATGTAATACTAACATCGGTGAACGTGTGAGGAATTGGCAAGCTGATTGATAACTTTGATGTATTTATTGGCGACGTTTATTAAGATATTTCGGACATTGACTATTTACGCGTTGTCCTCGAATCAAAAATTGTGAAAAGAAATATGTGGTTGTTTTATGTATCCTACCTTAAATGCTTTTATAGATAAACGTTAAATTTGGATAGCTCTATTAAAACAATACTAGATTCGAGTTGAATTTCAAATTGTTGTACGACCAAACTGATAAAATTATATGCTTTTAGAGTACGTAAAACTTTTTATAGTTTGTTTTCCTTCAGATGCCCACTTTATTTATATAAATATGGAACTTACTCGTAAAATCTGCAAGTAGTCGAGTTATCTTTGTTTTGTCCCATGGAAATTATTGGCATTGGTAAATATGGGTAATATTTCTTAATGTCACGCAACTTTTTTTAAAATTTTTGATCCTACCCTTTAACAGTCTATTTGCCACGTCTTTTCTTTTTATAGAATTTGACTAGATTAGACATGCATTTCTTAAAAAATAACGAGTCTTTGGCGTAGCTTGGACAAATCTAGGTGCAGTTAGGATTTGCCCCAATAAAACCAATCAATTTTTACGTGCTATTTTATGAAGTTTGATAAAATTCTAAAATAAAATTGAGTGGTATCTCTTGGTGTGCATCCTCAGTTCGTTCCAATCCTTAAACATATACCAAACAAGACATACTGAACGTGTATTTTCCCCATAAGAAGCAAAGAGAAAATGATTAATCTATTATCATGTGAAGAAAAGGTCACTGTGCGTTTTTCTCATTTTATATATAAACGCATTTATATAAGATTATATAATACTGAAATATACACAAATGGGGGAAAGCAAGTTGATGAACTAAAAAAATAATTAACATACTCTAATTTTTTCTAACAAATTTTATCTTACGCATTTTCCTTCTGCCTTCTCAGAGTTTTTCGGAATTGTTGCAAAGTCTGATCATTTCTGTGCTGTTGTAGCTTAAGGTATCCGACTACGTTCTGTGAACCGTGATTTTAAAAAAGCGCATAAATGGATAATTTTCATGATATTTAGTGTCACTTAGATTAGAATATATGTATAAAATTGTTTTAAGGACATTTTGACAAAAAAAAAAAAAATTTAAATACAATATTTCGGCAAAAAATTAACTTAGAATAATCTTTTTTCAAAATGATCTCCTTTTATAAAAAAATGCTTCTAAAATAATAATATTTTGCTTATATAAAGTAAAGACTTTTCAAGAGAGTCTGAACTGGGATTTTTGAAAAATTCACTTTACTTTCAGTTACCACCAAGTTCAGTTTTTTTCTTGAATTTGCTCCCCTCTGTTGTCGTAAAATATGGATAAAACTACTTCTAAATTATATATTTCAAAAATTCTAGTTGAGCGAGCCTCTGTAGAGAGGTCTGAGCTATATACAGGCAAAACATTATTATAATAGAAGCATTTTTCACAAAAGGAGAATATTTTGAAAATGGGTCATTCTATGTTCATTTTTTGTCAAAACATTGTACTTAAATAATTTTTTATTGTAATACTATTCTTAAAACAATTTTACATACATTTTCTAATCTAAGTGACACTAAATATCATAAACATTATCCATTTATACTCTTTTGCAAAATCACGGGTCCGAACGTAGTCGGATACCTTAATTTAAATGGTACTTCTATGGGAAAATATTGACATGTAAGCCGGTTTCACTCGAGGCAACTTTGTGCCAGTCAACTCGTTTCCTACCACCAATCTATTGTGATGAGGGCAGATAATTCCTTTCATATGCGGGCATAAAGTTGGCTGAAAAAGGAGAGCCACAACGAAGTTTGCAATGTCATCTGTAGAATGATTGGGGTCGAAGAAGGCAATAAACATTTTTTTTCATCCTCAATACACAAATAGTTGCGTGTGAAGAGCGTAGCTTACACAATAGTATTATATTTGAGTCAACTAGTGGGAAAGGGAACGTGATTTTCTGGAGCTTCACAGGAGGGAGTGCTAAAATGACCCCATGCGAGGGGAACCTGAAATTTTTATTCAAAAGCAGTTTACGATTGTCTGCTCGTTTAATTATGCGTCGAACAAGTTAACTCGTGTGAAAGGGGTCTTATTCATAAATGGAGATCGTAAAAGCTCAGAATTTGACGCACAGGAATCGTACTCCCAAACAAAAACTTTCGGGTTCAAACAGAGTGTAACTCTAGTTGGACGTATTAAAGCAGATACATACACACATATGCACTACTCTACTTAAAAATGTGATATTTTATGATCAAATTTACTTCTCCAAAGCCAATTGTCAAGAAAAACTACATTTAAAAAAGGTGAAAGAATTTTTTTTTCACACACACACATTTCCCAAAGATTTGTTTTATATGATAAAGTTTATTCAGAATATCAAATTTTTATGTGGAAACATTTAAATTCCTATTCTACAAGATATTAATACCTCCCATTTAATATCTCATACTGTTAGTGTTCCAGTTTACGAATCCTTCGCCTACAATAACTAATGAGCATCACCTAGGAGAGAGAAGTCAAAAGAAAAGAAAACAGAGAACTAATTAATCAAGAGCTGCTTAGGTGCGATCTTTAACAATGAATCTGTGGCATCATTAATTTGCCACTCTGTTCTGTTTGTGATTCCACAGACGTTACCATTCATCCTCCATTTATTCTTTACCGTGAAAGATAATTTAATATTATGACTGAAGTCACCGGATGACTTTGCTATTCTCTTTGGTTCACGTACACCATTACTGTTGCAAAATCTGTCTTGAAAACAAAGAAAAAAAAATTACCTTCACGTCAAACAACGTAAAAATATTTAATTTATTGATATATAAATACCCTTTTAAGCAATTCTCATTGTTATACGAGCATCCATAATTAATATTCTTCTTAGGTATAACGAATTATATCTTATTTATGTACAGTAGCACACACAGGAATTTTTCAAAGGGTGGGGGGAGGTCCGGGGTCAAAAGTTTGCCATTCTTATATCATGCTCCTTTTGATTTTGTCGATTTTCGGGAACAAAACACAGTAAAAGACTAATTATTGAAGAAACAATTAGCATTAATTAATAAAATTAATCATTAATAGCAAATACTTAATTAAATTTTACATACTAAATACTTAGAATTATAATCAATAGGGAAAAAATCAAGAGCTTGGGGGGGGGGGGGGCCGGCCCCCCCGGAACTTCCCTTCTTGTGTACCCCACTGTTTATGCATAAAACCCTTAGCATTCATTAAAGAACTGACGTGTTAAGAATTCTTGGCCCCTGGGCCTCTATACAAAAGTAGGCCACTCCTGCGATTCTTTTAAGTCTGGTCGCAGTAGCCAAGAGGTGATTGACGCAAGCTTGTGGTCGACGTTGTCGTGTCACGGGTTCGGGCTTTAGTACCGCTAAAGGCCCACTGTGAAAAGAGGCTTATGGTTCAAAATTACGAGGTCTATCTATAGTCACACTTGCTTCAGAGTGTGACGTTGATTAACCCCTTAACTGTTGATTAAAAGTTCCGCGATTCCTCCTCCCCCCATAACCACCGTTTCTTACATAAGAGCGCGTATGCGGTGTATTGAGGGGAAAAGGAAAGACACAAATAATCACATATTTCTCTAAAATAAATAAATCCTCCGCAAACACTCTCAAGGTCCTTTTGTTGCATTCCATAACTTTTGGGAAAGCTTTTCTGATAGGAGCGCAAAGAAAATAATTGCATTTTGGCTGGACGTATATATACGTCCAGGGCATTCAACGCATCAGTTGAGTGAGACGGATATATACGCCAGTGGCAACTATGGGGTTAAAAAATCAAATCTAGGGATCCTTTTAAGTAGAAGGTGTATAGAATACGTTGTCAAATACTTATACAAATGGTGTACGAGTATCATAACAAATGCGCATTATTAACTCGCATTTGGACAGACTTAAACGCAATTTGCCTCGACCGACTACAGGCTTTCGACTAAATGAGTAATGATAATGATGGTGTAGACGCAGGCTTAGTCTAAGATGTGGACGACGGATATAACATAAAAATGTAGTCTTGCTACTGCTTCTAGTTACCATATGGTTTCAAGTTTTTCAGAGAATATGTCTGGGAAAAGCATTTGACGATTAAAATTATTCGGATAATGATTCTATTGAAGCCGAATAGGGAACGAGATGGATTCCTAGACACGGGTCCAGTTGGCCCATCCCTTAAAATGTCCCTCATGTTACCACCTTTTAATAAAGATATCTTAACTGGATTTTGAATTTCAGTAACATTAATAGCTACATAATTTAGATAATACTGAATTAAAAATTTTGATAAGACTTTATTACATCCTTTCAGATTTTTATTCAAGGAAACCAAAATATATCTGAAATGAGATCATTTTTGTCATACTTCGGTTAAAAGCAGGAGTATGTTAGAAGATTTTGAAAATAAAGTAAAATAGCCGTGATTTATTGAATTTTTATAGAGGTATTTCATGAAATAATCTTTGAAAACAAACCTCAGGTCAAAATGTGGTTATCTTATTAAAGACTACAGGATTCGTGGTACTTAACAAAAATTGTTTTTGAAAAATCAGGAATAAACTTCAGCTCTATTAATCAAGAATTACTTATCAATCAAAAATTTGCCCTATCATCTATCACATTTGCTATTCTCCCCATTTTATTCCTGAGTTATTAGCCAGAATTATTCAAATAACTTTAAGTTGAAAGACCATTTTTAATAGGGTAATGAAAGTCATTTAAATTATCTTGTCATCATGCATCATTTTAAACCATATTCCAAATGAAACTTCGTAAATGAGAGAAGTACAGATCTTGTGTGTGTGCGAAAGAGAGCAGCGGAAAGAATCTCTAGCTTAACATAGACGACGTAAGGTTTTCCCGCATCACAGCTGCAAGAGCGGCTTCCCTAAGCAGATAGCATTACTCTGTTCATTTCCAGACGTGTACCCCTAAAATATTGTGGGTCCTTTCCTCTTACAACCATTCTCCAACAACCAATAGCCGTGAGAAAACCAATACTGGATTCCAACAGTGAGCCAGAACCTCGAGTGAAATTTGAGGTGTAAGAAGGAATCGCCCCCATACCACGAAAGTGGAGAGAGTCGTCGAAGTTTCAAACAGACTTCAAGAGACGTCGTGTGTTTTACCTAAATCACCAATAACATAGTCTGTAATATTGAAATACTCAATAATTTGCATAACTTGTATCAATTGTAAATATTGTAATTAATAGCTGTTGACGAAACAAATCAAAAATGTTATTTTTTAAGTCTCACACTACTCATCTATTTGTCCAAATCATCACATAACATCATATCTAATTTATTTTATAACATGATGTCTTTACCCACTTGATCTTTGATTCTTTCCAGTTTACGTGGCCGTGGTAGCCCTGTGATTAGGGATACTGCCACTGAAGACATGCTGTGAGAGAGACTGATACACGTTAAATCTATCATGGCTCAAAGTCTTCCTATTGCCGAGGGGTGGTACTTTGAACAGGGAGGTGCTACCTCTACTCATCGGCGTAGCTAATTCTGAGTGGGTCCTGTATCGAAATTCCTTCGGGCCCCCTTTTCAGATATGAGTCCTGTTTGTGGGACTGTAGTTACACATGTTGGGACCCTTGTAAATTGCGGTCCCCATATCATTGATACGGCTGATACGGTGGTAGATCCACCCCTGCCTCTAGTGTTGTCCTCTCACTTAACCAAGTTAAAAATTATGAGGTATGTCGCCAATAGTCACAATAAAGACTGAACGTGGAGGGGTGGTTGTTTCACGAGGAATCGTTTTTAAGCTCTAAACCCCTTTCGGGTGAGCTCGATTCCCATGGGCACTCTGTTAACATCCCACGTGTTGCTTTATAGTGCGACGTTAATGAACATTTTCCTATAGACGAAATTTTATGAAAATAATTAACATCTCTCTCTATTTAGTTAAATGTTCTTAACATTGAAAATCGTCATCATTCATTTCATAAGAAATCCAAACTTACGAAACATTTGCTCTCAGAAATATAGATTACGAAATAAATAACATTATTTACGAAACTGATTACTTCAAACTCAAAATTCCTGTTACGAGAATGAGTTGTTAAAAGAAAATAAGTAAACTGTGTGTGTGTTATGTGTCTCTCTATAGAATATATTAAGAAACATATGCAAGGTAAAATAAGAAGTTTGCATAAATGTATTTTGTTGTATTATTTCCGAATAAGTTTCTTTGAATCAAGTCTGAATTTCACACAACTAAACGTCGGGGTTTGACATTCCAAGCAATGCAGTTCATGAATCTTCTTCCTACATAATTAATGAAAACCACCTTGGAGAAGTCAGGAGATAAAAGAGAACCGATTCCTACTCAATTAATTAATCAATAGTCGCTTAGGTGCGAGATCTTTAACCAATGAATCCGTTACATTCATTAATCTGCCACGCGCTGTTGTGTTTGTGATTCCGCGGACATTACCATTCCTTTTCCAACTCTTTTCGAGACATGAAAGATTATTTAATAAGGTGACTGAAGCCACCTTCAACACTTTACCACCATTCGAAGCCCAACCAGCTTCGAAAAATGAAGAAACGTATAAAAATTGCCTTTACAACAAGACAGCGTAAAGAACCCCCAATTGCAGGCTTCCACGATCGGCAAAGTATCCTCCCTTCCAAACGTATTATCGATAGATATTTCCAATATCGACATATCGATTCTTTGGCCCACCCCACCACCTCTGAAGCTTAGTATGGGATGCAAATTATCGGATACTGATACGTTCCGCGACTTCGAATCAGACCATTACACTGGAATCGTTACTGGAGGTCTTGGTAGTTCATTATGCAAATCATGGATTTTCGCCGCAAACTTAGGCGTTTACATCTATATATACTCCAGCGCGTACATACAGGTATCTTGTGTGTGTTTAGCATATATGTATGCATGGGTGTCGAATTAATGCTGAGGGAAGACATTGAATGCGGTGTGTGTGTGCAGATGATGAGGGTGGTTTTAAGAGGGTTTGCGGAGGGGTTGGAGTTGGGTTTTTTTTTGGTTTTTTTTTATCTCTCTCTCTCACTTTCTTTCTGCTGCTGCTGGGTTTGGGGAGTTTATAAGGATTTCTTTTATTTAGTGCTTGAAGATTTTTTTTATGGAGGGTGGTGGTGTTTCGGGATGGAAAGGAATGTTTTTTAAGAAAGTGACTGCTGATTGGTTTCGAGTGATTTTGAAAGTTAGACTGAGAAAATGGTGGTATATATATATATATATATATATATTTTGTTTTTGTTTTTTGTAGCTGTTTTTTAAATGAAGTTTCAGATTTTTTTTTTGTGTATTTTTTTTATAATAATTTTCAAAGCAGATATGGAAATGGATGTTTAATGTGGATGTAGAAGTCGGTACTAGGAAGATATAGCAATATATATGTTAATGAGACTAAATCTCATTAGTTTTATTTTTTCCATTTTCGGAATTTGTGTTGATTGATGTCGAATGCTCGGGATTATAAATTACGGAAAATTCTAATTTAACAATAATGTTCTGTATTTTTCGTACAAAAACTAACAGTCATTCGCTAGCTTCCCTGGATACTTCATGATGCTGTATTGCTATATATTCTTTTACTAATATCGGAGTAATATTATTAAGATTACAATTATATTCAAAAACATTCTTATAGTTTTCTTAATTTGATTTGAAAACGGCAGGACTTAAATGTCTAAAACAGGTATAAGCTTATTTTTTACTGATCCGTAACCCACCACCTTTGGAGTTATAATTTCTGTAAAACACATTTTCAGTGGACGTCTACTCAACTAAAGAAGCATACTTGCCGGTTTTCAAGTCAGAAAGTCTAATTATTGAAAAAACGCCCTTTTTCACTAAAACAGTCCTGTAATCCTCTGGAACCTTTTTCCGAAGTATATTTCCGTAAATCTCGTTCTTAGTGGATCTCTAGGCTTGTCAAATTTCAAGTGTGTAGGTCTCATAGTTCAAAAACGGGGACTTTTATTTAAATGTGTAACGCCTACGTAACCCCTAGCAATGCCCTCTTTTGGCTTTTTGGATGTCGATTTCCGCAAATTCCACTCACAATGAATAAAAGAAACATGTTTACCAAATTTCGTGTCTGTAGATCTAGTAGTTCAAAAATGGGACCTTTTGCTTACAATTACTCCTTTCTCCACAGCCGCCTTTATGGGTGGACGTTTGCAAAACCCCTTCTTAGTGGATATGTTTCAGAGAATTGAAGATGAGTGAGTCACTTTTTTCTCCTATATAAAAAGAGAGAATGTGTTTATTTACTCATTTCCGTTGCAAACAATTATAATTATTTATATTTAGTTTAATTTTTTTAAAACCTTTTTTAAGCATTATAATATATGACAAACCAGAAAAAATTCACATTCTATTTTCCATAAACTAATACAACTTTACTATCCGTAAGTTTAGTAGAAGCTTATATGAATTTATATACTATATATTTATATATTTTTGAGTAAGTTTACAGTGTTTGCTTTACGTTTGAGTTTCTGTGCCGGTTTCGGGATAATTCTTTACAGTGATAACAGAAATTCTGCTTGAAGGTTAACATATTTTGTACACAACTTCCTTTGCTTCCATAGTTCGTAATATTTTGGGGGTGAAAGGCTATTTGAACAAAGTAATGAGGAAATGAATAAATTACTAAAAGTACTATTTTAAAGAAACTTTTTAAGAGTTAATTTTTACTGCCCGAATATTTAAGGGTGTCTGCGGTAAAAGTACGAGAGCTCTAACTGAACGCGAAGCACATTTTCAGACAGAAAAATGACCCAATTTCCTTGGAAATTCGAAATGTTATATCGTACCTCTGTTAACAATATAATGTTTTTAAAAATTTCAAAATATTCCATGAATACTTTCTTTTTCCTTTTAATACGTAAAGGCAAAGTCCATTTAACATTACGGTATATGATAAAAAATACGAAACACATTTTATACCAGAAATAATGAATTAACTCGGTTAAAAATGGGAAGTATGGTAAAAAATGTTGCTCTCTAAAGGATAGTGAAGCCAGAATATCATATTAATTTTTCATTTCTTTTATATCTTAAAAAATGTTCCAAATTTGGGTCCTATTCTTTTTATTAACCGAAAAACAGCCTTAAGATAGCAGGTTTATTACCTGGTTTGTAATCTGGAAAAGTGACAAATTATAAAGATAATATTCTCTTCCAATCTTTTTAATCAAAGCATGTATTTTTCCAAAATTTTTATATTGTCAATCCAAGATAATTATAATTATTACATAAAAAATGAGTTTTTTTTAAAAAATTTATTTAAAATTTTTTATCTGCGTATAATTATTTTATCTTTTTCCTTTTTATGAAATATCATTATTTGTGTAAAAACTGCATTTTAAAAATAAGAAAAGGAATAACTAATTAAACAAATATATTATTTTCTTTTAACGTTGTGTGTTATTGGTGTTTCTTTATGAAATAATATCCAGACAATATATTTTTCACTGGGCAATTATTTTTACATTCGTCAATATGTTTGGGAATAATAGAACGGTAATGAGAAAAGAGAAATGATTTCCTCGTGTGTATTTCCGAATGAAACAAAATATTTTACGTTAATCAATTTTACATTTCATTATTTTCCTTCAAGGTTCTTTTTTGGAATCATTAAAATTTCTCATTTAAAATATCGTTAAAGAGCTCTTTTATATGTTGTCTCCATAGATTTTCAGATTTACATCTTCATTAAAGAGCTTTTCAGAATACTTTTACCTCAAATTGAGTGAAGTTATAGGCTCGAATAACAGTTTAAAATGTGGGTAAATTCATCAAAATTGATTTTAAACTCTATCAATTTTATAAACTGAAATTTTTCTGCATAATATGTTTTTAAATCTGCTACCTAATTTTTTTTTTTTTTTTTTTTTTGTCAATTTTAATTATAATTTCGCAAAATATACATATTTGATGATTAAGATAATTGCTTTAAAAAGAGCGGAAGTAAATACTTTTTTTAATGAAAATGTTTGCCGAGTATAAAATAAGTTAAAAAGTATACAGCCATAGTTTTTCATGCTTAGAATAATAAAGAAAAAGTGACTTGGTAAAATTCCCGTTTGTATGGATTCCCATGCACATTTGGGAATTTTTTTATTTTCAGAAATTATCAGTTATCAACAGATCGCCGAACAAAAGCTTAAGCCCTTAACTGGTTTGCCCGTACACCGTACGGGCTACCGAAAGCTGGCCACAACCGATTTGTCCGTACAGTGTACGGGTATTGATATTTTCTTCTTTCTTACTTTGACTTGCACATATTTTTAATTCATATAGGGAGAGTATTAGTGCTAGTGTTTTTAAGAGATGCGATTTGTCCATGGTATTGAAATATTTCTCATCCAGGATTTGCTTTGTCGTGAATGTGGGAAATTTTCATTGAAGGCAAGAATTTAGATTCTTGAAATATTGAATAAAGAAAAGGGATTTGCACGGCAATGAACAGTTTGTTGCTTGAGACGTAATAAAAATGGGAAGGTAATCCAAAAAAGCCGATGGGGCCACGGTAGCCGAGTGGTACAGGTATCGGATCGTGGCTTGCCTTGTCACGAGTTCAAGCCCAGTACCACTAAAGATCCGCCGTGTAGGGCAGCGATGCACGTTAAATCTGTCGAGAGCTGAAACGTCCTCCCGTTGGTGTGGTGTGGTAGTTAGGAGAGGGGGGTGCCAGCTCAGGTGTCGTCCACGTCACTTGACCATGGTTCAAAATTACGTGGTCCGTCGCTAAAAGCCCTCGTGTAGCTGAATAGTGCGACGTTAATATTCAATCAACCAAAAAAGCCGATACTATCTCTGTCTTCTAGAAAAAGTAAGATTTAGTATAACATCATGCTTCAAATAGTATGAGCATATTTATTTTAACAAACACACACACACAATTCAATCGTTTGAAAAAGACATACGAATATAAATTTTTTTTTGTAAATTGAAAGAAAAATTCCTTTAAGATATATGAAACATTCTTCATAGTATGCAGAGTTTGTTGTTGTGATGCCTAATGCCACCTGCCTGACGAAGTCAGATCGAGGCCCGCGAAATTCATCGCGGCTAAGGGCTAGAATTTTTACGCCTGTCGTTAACCTTAGCTTTGAGCACCATGCAGGTGACAGTACGATTTGGCTCGGTTACATCCCAATTTAGAGGAAGAAAACCCTGGGGGTGGTCAGGGATCTCCCACCTCTCTTCCCCTTCCACCAACCACGCGAGAGGACTTGCGACTGGACGGCTATTTAGAGTACCCCCATGCCGCAAAGGCACTATACATTTACAAACATCCATTTCTTCTCCGGGATTCGAACCCAGTCCCTACGGCACCGCAGTCAGCATCGCTAACCACTATACCGGTTGGGCGACATGCATAATTTACTTATTAAAAGCAAGCATTTAGGGGATTTTGTGTTCCACAATTTCACTATAAAAATTTGTGTGAAAACTTTTTAATTTGAAAATTAAAATAAAGCTCTTCCTTTTTCACATTTTGTTAAGTGTTATGCTTAGTAATATGCATTAAAAATGTGGTGTTTTTTTAAAAACAATGGGGAGAAAAAAAATTGACCAGTTAAGTGGATCCTGCCCGTTTTCATTTTCGACAAAATGATTGAAAAACCCGAGCAAAATTACTGCATTACGTTTTAGTAATGCTTTGCAATTACGGTGAGAAAACGATCGGCTAGATATTAGAAGGCCTTTTCGGGAAGTTAGTATCCAACATTTCCAAGAACAAAATAAATCAAGGCAATTCCGTAGCAGCGTCAAAATTATACTGACCGAAGTCGTCTTTGTGTCAGTGACATGGTTCATACTGAGTACGAGCACTACACTGAACAACCATCAATAAGGAGTACTACCAAGATGTTCTGCATCATCTTCGGTATGATTTAAGACCCAAAATGGGGCCCTTGTTGGCCACCCCATGTAACGTTTCGGAAAATTAGTACAGCGAGAGAGTTCAGAAAATAAATATAATTGATTTATTTATGTACACAGCTGTTAATTACAGTATTTACATTTAAATAGAAATTATTCATACTTCTGCATAATATGATATTTGTAAGGGAGGAAGTAAAAATAACCGATCTTCTTGGTGTTTCAAACGGACTGTCTTTTCACAGTTGCCGGCGCGATGTCAGATAAAAAGACTCCGCAATATTTAGGGGTACACGTGTACATAGCATTATGCATTCTTTGACGGGTCTATTCACGAGACATCTATTCATTCTCTTGAGGTAAATTTATTCTTTTTAACTATAAGTGCAGTTAAAAACTTCCTCTTTTTGAGAAAACAAGAGAGAGAAGAAGACTTTATTTTTTGAAGATTTATTCAAATTATTTGTTCTATTTAAGCGTTGGCATTTAGATACGCGATGTTAGTTGACGGATAGACGTTGGATGGTTGATAGTTGATAATTGGAGATTAAAAGTGATTAAAATTGCAAACTAGATTTACTAACGGAATTCGTATAATTAGGAAAGATAAATACAGTGAATTCCAGCGTAGAAGTCAACAGGGCAACAAGAGTAAGTGGAGTAAATTATACTTATGATATTAACCTTAATTCGCGTGCGATTGCTCTTCTAATTATTTACTAAGGGAATTTTCTACCTTTAGTTGTATTGATTAAGTAAAGGGATAAATAAATTGAGTTTGAAACTTGCTATGGCTGATCTTGGCTCGAACCCCCAAACACCAACAATCTCGAGTAATGTGTTATAATCCCACATAATGAAACCCATTTTGCCGCTGTATGGCGCAAAAACGTCATACCCATAGTGATTCACACTCTTAACATTTCACATTCTTCTCATTTGATTCAATTTTCTGACCGAAACACACCTATGATAAACCACTTTTGAAATTCTTGAGGAATTTAGTAGAGTGAGATGCAAGCTCGGGTGCCATCCTCTTCACTTATTAACCCCTTCAGGACCAGAGGAAGGAGAAAGAATCGCTTCCCTAGGCCCGTACCCTCGGGGAGAATACGTCCGCATGGGACCGGGCGAATTTCCCTGCTAAGCCTAATTTCACGTTTAAAGTTTCATATAAAGTTTTAAATGCAATCAAATATACGCTAAAACTTACAATTTACTATCATTGATAATATTTGAGTATAGAGTACAAAAATTTTCGCTATATTTTAAAAAAACAAAACAATTGCGAATTTTAAAGAAAACGTTTTCATTTTAATAAAAACAAATTACACACTTTTTCAAAAAAAATTGACGAAAACCCCATATATTTGCATACGGATATAGAAAAAATATTAGAAAACTATACCAACTTATTCAAAATATAAACAGAAATCCATTGAACAATAGATGACGAGCCTTTAAATGTCCGATTCTCTCGAAAAATCTAAACATGTGCAGTTGCTTATATTCATAAAAATATGTCGGTTCTAATTCAATATATATATAATAAAACACGGAGACGAAATCACACGTTGAAGTTCAAAGTTTTGTAAAAGATTATTAAAAAAAAAAAAACCGATTTTAACTACCGTCTAGTGCTTCTAAAAGTTAATATAAAAACGTTCCAAACTCTGATCTCTTCGGTGTGATTATGGGCCTACGAGCTGGGAAAGCTCAATCACATATATGATACCGTGGGCCGTGGAAGGAGAAACGCGTGATTACATATATGTGATCATGGTCCTGAACGGGTTAAGCATCATCAACCATTGAATTTTTCTAATTAAACGCACTGTCAAGAGCTCAAAGGTCTTCCCGTTGGTGTGGTATAGTGTGGTAGTTAGAAGAGGGGGTGCTATCTCAGGTGTCATCCTCGAAACCTGACCATGGTTCAAAAGGACGAGGTCCGTCGCCAAAAGACCTCGAGTAGCTGAACAGTGCGACGTTAATATTTACTCACTAATTCAACACAAATTATTTCAAACCTCCACTTACTATCGTCGTAATGTTAACAAATTGATTTCTGGAACACTTGATTGTTAAATAAAAAGTTTCATTCAACAAATATATTGAAATAAAAGTATTTAAACACACGCAGGAAGCAAACTGCTACTTATTCTTAGATTACATAATATGAATGCTACTGGAAAGACTAAGTAATTTTCAGAGAATATGCAGACGTTTATTTATTTTTTCTAGAAGAAAGAAAAACAAGAGCAATGGACTAAAAACGTTGTAGAATTTTTTTTCTCTTAAATAAGATGAATGGCAAGGTTAAGGAGCTTCGACTTATAAAGGCCACATCTAGTCTTTAATTATAACATGAGTATAATAAATAAATCTTGCAGAAAAAAAAATTCCATTCATTACTATATATCCATTCATTTTTTATTCTGCGATAAAAAAAACTACATTACCCCATAAAACATAAATTTATTCGTAAGTGTATCCATTTTAACGCTACAGATGCTGAGATTTAGTTAAACAAGTATAATAAATATGTGAGGACTGTTAAGATATCTAAATGTGCAGTTCTTTTTAAATAGCATAAATACATACATATAAATATAAGTATAAAATGCTATTAAAAATGTAATAATGGAAAGTATGTATATACATATATACTGATTTGTGTATCTAGCAATTTCCTTGCTTATTGAATTTAGTTTTAAGTTAGAATTATAATAATTTACTTCATTAATTTTTATATACATGCATGTACATGGTGTAATGTACACCCCGTATCGCAAGGGGGGTTCTAAAAGGTCCAAAGCCTGATTTATAGGTTTTGCAATCCTTTGTCAGATGCGGTTGGGGGCCCAAACCTGAGTTTGCAGGAAGACCCTAATATTTTAGTAACATCAATGTGCGTATACATACATATGCATATGTATATAAATATTTAATACAATATAATTATATTATAACAACCTAATCTGTACTGCGGCCTCTTTCAGACTAAAAATGTTTATTAGGAATTAATGGGGAAATACGTGTTAAAAATTATTTTATTTTGGATTGTTCAAATTTTGTGAAATTTCCCCAATATCATAAAACCAAATGAAAATTAAATATTTTTTTTAAAAAATATTCATATAAAAATATTAAAGCAATATTATTCTTATTACCGAACACTAGTGTCAAAAAGGAACAATGTTCTTCATTTTCTTTTAAACTATTCATCGAAAGTTGAGCTTCGAGATATTTTTAAGACTATCTTTGCCCATTGTGTAAAGAATACTGAACTCAACTTAAAACATATCTTTAAAAAGAACAAGTAATACAAAAAAAAAAAAGAAAAGAAAAGAAAAAAGAAAAAAAAAGGTTAATTCCTACTTAGATCAAGAAAGAAAATTTTTATTTTAGCTACTTTTTATTAAATAATTACAACTAATATAAATATGTATATACATAGGACAGAATCACAACATTAAGTGGTAATTAATTTTTATTAATTATCATTTAAGTATCGTATTGTCTGTCATCCAAAACAATCGTGTATATAAAATTTCAGTTCAACTGAATCCCTTAAAACGTGAGAAAAAACCTTTTCAAGTTTTGACTTAAGTCTCCAAAAATGGTCGCTAAGTCGCCAAAAATGATGCCAACGTGGCTGTATTTGTAATTCTTGAAATAATTAGTTTTAATCAATTTTTATTAATTATAATTAAATTATTGCATTGTCATCCAAAATAATGTATATAAAATTTCAGCTCAATATAGCGCTTTAAAGTGTATTTTGTTAACGATTGAAAATTCCACCAAGATAAATAAATAATAACTAAATATATAGAGAGTGGGAGCTATAATAGTAGGAAATGTGAAAAATGCTTCTAATTTTCCCACGAATTCGCAATGTTATGGCGCATATATCAGTTTGTAATACAGTGTTTTTAAGGTATCCGACTACGTTCGGAACCGTGATTTTAAAAATGCACATAAATAGATAATTTTCATGATATTTAGTGTCATTTAGATTAGAATACATGTATAAAATTGTTTTAAGGACATTTTGTCAAAACAAATTATTTAAATACAATATTTCGGCAAAAAATTAACTTAGAATAATATTTTTTCCAAATGTTCTCCTTTTGTGAAAAATGCTTCTATTATAATAATATTTTGCCTGTATATAGTTCATACCTCTGTACAGAGGCTCAACTATGATTTTTGAAAAATTCACATTATTTTCAGAGTTATAACCAATTTAAATAATTATTGGTGTTTTTTTCTTAAAATTGCTCCCCTTTGTTGTCGTAAAATATGGATAAACCCACTTTTAAGTTATATATTTCAAAAATTCTAGTTGAGCCTCTGTACAGAGGTCTGAGCTATATACAGGCAAAATATTATTATAATAGAAGCATTTTTCACAAAAGGAGAACATTTGAAAAAAAAAATTATTCCAAGTTAATTTTTTAGCGAAATAGTGTATTTAATTAATTTTTTTTTGTCAAAATGTCCTTAAAACAATTTTATACATGTATTCTAATCTAAGTGACACTAAATATAATGAAAATTATCCATTTATGCGCTTTTTAAAATCACGGTTCCGAACGTAGTCGGATACCTTAAGTAAGCACCCTTTCCCCAACCCTTTAATCCCGGTGTAAGTGACCGTAGTGGCTTAATGGTCATCGTCACAAACTCGAGGCCAGCGTGTCATGAGTTCGCGCCCGAGGGCCGCTGAGGATCCACTGAGTAGAAAAGCTGTTGCATGATAAATTTGTGCTGGCTCAAAGTTTTCACGCTGGCATGGTATGGAAGTTCGGGGAAAGGGTCCTGAGCTGGCACCTCGTCACTTAACCATGGTTCAAAATTACTAGGTCCCTCGCCAATAGCCCTCGTGTTGCTTCAGAGTGCGACGTACAAAATACTCACTTAATTCCAGTGTAAAGGAACTGAACCCTCTTTGAGAAATGTACCACTCTCAGATAAAAAAAATATATGCGAGCCACTACTTTTTTTTCAGCGAGAAAAAAAAAAAGATGAAAAGTCAAACAAATATTACTTATAAGCTTATTATGGGATTCTTACACAAATAGCTCATTTATATATATATATATATATATATATGCTAGTCTACATTAGAGGAAATTTAAGAATAATATAATAACTAACACAACAGTACAAACTTAGGTTTTACTGTCAATAAACTTTTACATTTTCAATCAGTTAAGTTAGGTGTGAAATCAAAATGAGTATGTACAAAATGAAACATTTTTAGTTTAAATAATTATTAAACAGTCGGTACTTATATTTAATAAAACTTTTAAATTCGTAGTTTTTTTTTTAACCAAATCATTTGTATTAGGATTAGCTCTTGAAGATGCTAACAAAAGTAGATTGTTTTAGATGCTAGTTTTGAGTGATATTTTGATATATGTGTTCATAGTGGAAAACATTTATTTACAAACATACATTGATTCAAATTTTTAGGGGGAGGGTGTTTGATGCAACTGCATTTCAATAAAATTTTGAACAAAATTGCTATTTATAAATTTCTTTTAAAATATTTTTATTTTGCAGAAAGTCTACGCGTAACACTGTGTGACAGGCTCACGCGTCTTTTCTTTAACATAACCTCTGGGTTCTTTGGTGGCCAAGATTAATGGCAACTCTTTTCCAACCAAAACCCAAGAAACGAACTGTGAACAAGAAATGCAAATAAGATAGCTTTTAAAAGAACAGAGGTTTCAGTAAGCAGGACGGCAATTTGGGGAAAGTTATGTTTGAAGAGATACAAGCGTAAATTGACAGCCACTCTTGAAGTTACCTGGAAACTCAGCTATTACTACAAGGTGCATACCATTGCACGCGCGCCCAGACGTTTCCATTTAGATATCGAATCTTAGGTTGGATTAAGGTAGGGCTGATTATTTGATATTAGGACTTATAATATTATTAGAAGTGAGAGTAGGGGAATTGAATAATTATTTAGAGAAAGTGGTATAAGTTACGCGACTCTGTTTAACTATCTTTGTGTGTGTTTGTTCATTCTAGATTCTCGCTATTTAAATTTATCTAAATTGTTAGAGATTTAAGTTCTATAATTAATAAAGTCATATCAAGAATTTAAAATGTCTATTTCTTTCGTAAACCCTACACCTCTAGCTCACGCTGACAATCAAAGATATGGTCACCAAAGGGGGGCCGTATCACAACTGTTACAATCCCACCTTGCCACTTCTTCTGGATTAGCCAATTCTGTTCTTTTGGATACAGTGAAATCATAATTTAATCTGTCGCCCAACCGGTATAGTTGTTAGCGACGCTGACTGCGGTGCCGTAGGGACTGGGTTCGAATCCCGGAGAAGAAATGGATGTTTGTAAATGTATAGTGCCTTTGCTGCATGGGGGAACTCTAAATAGCCGTCAAGCCGCAAGTCCTCTCGTGTGGTTGGTGGAGCGGGAAGAGAGGTGGGAGGTCCTTGGCCACCCCCAGGGTTTTCTCCCTCTAAATTTGAGTGGAACAGAGAAAAATCGTACTGTCACCTGCATGGTACTCAAAGCTAACGCTAATGACAGGCGTAAAAATTCTAGCCCTTGGCTGCGATGAATTTCCCGGGCCTCGATCTGACTTCGTCAGGCAGGCGGCATTAGTCACAACAACAACATAATTTAATCTAAAGAATCAAAGATATACAAGCAGTGGCGCACACAAGGGGGGTCCCTAAGTTAGAACTCCCCCCAAAGCCCTCGATTTGTTTTTCGATTGATTATAATCCTATGTATATAGTACATAAAATTTAATCAAGTATTTGTTACTAAAAATTAATTTTATTAATTGATGCTAATTATTTATTCAATAATTTTTTACTGTTTTTTGATCCCGAGAAAATCGACAAAATCAAAAGAGGGGGTAATTGGGGTAAAATACGAGAATGGTGAACTTTCAACCCTGGACCCCCCCCCCTTTAAAAATCCCTGTGCGCGCCACTGTATGCAAGCATAACAGCAACTTTTATTCATGTTTAAGTGCTTTTTAATGACAAATGAAGAAAAACCTTAATTAATTCATATACCTACATGCTCTATTCTAAATAATGGTATAATCTTCATTCCGGAATGAAATGAAATGTCATAAAATAAGACACTCGCGAGTTTCCTTTTGAACGGGCGCTGTGAAAGGAAACCCTTCCACGTGAGTCCTTCCGCTGCAATCACACACCACCCTTTAATTTTCTCTGTTAAAAGGGAAATCGAAGGAAGCCATCGATATTAATCAATGGGCAGATGAAACGAAAACTTCTCGGGTTTCATGCTTTCGACACGAAGCCTCCATTAGGTTGCAATGTTTCGATAATAGGATTCATCTCGTACTTCGCTGCATAATCCGTTATCATTAACAACAATATCGTTTTATGCCTCCTCCTTTTCCAAAGATCTCGGGGAGCTGTAATTGCTGGAGTGCCCATGGCGGGTGTCACGGAACTGAAGATTACCGGGAAACAAAGGACGAGGAATTAGTGCGGTGTTTATGGTAAACCCCCATTTCTGCTTTCAGTCTGCATTATTTAAATGATTGGTCACGTCTGGACGCACCCCTTTGTGCATCGTCTGGGAATGGTAGCGGAAGGAGTGGACATGTAGAAATTGTATTACTTCTTTAAGTGGTTTCTGATGGATGTGTTTATAATAT
>BMAV01016922.1:1036083-1050387 GCA_019973955.1 Trichonephila inaurata madagascariensis
TGTATTTGTGAAGATATCCCATACGTCCTCGATGAGGTCCAGATACAGACTCAGAGCAGGCCAATGGAGAAATGCAGCATACTGTGGATTTTAGAAATTCTTTTGTGAATTTTGTTAGGGTTCACTGAGTCAATCTCTGCAGTTAAAGCCTGGTCATTCTTTAAAGACTTATAGCCTTGTACACCATCGCTTCTTTTCAAGGTCACCGTACATTGAAATACCAAATTATAAATATCATGCGAGACTTCCTTTTGCCTCGCAAAATGCAACCTATCAAAGAGGCTTTGAAAAGTCGGAAGTCGGTTCTAAGAAATATTGAACCATGTTGCCTCTAAATCGTCGGTAATTGCGAAAGTGTAGAATTTTGTGCAAGAACTGATATTTTTTATTCATGTTCCAGATAAGTTTGATGAGATTCATATCTGGTAACTTAAGGTTATTAAATAATTCACTGAGAAATTGTTCATATTATTCCTCAAACCAATCGCGAATTGGTGGCATAGCGCATTGACAC
The DNA here is from genome assembly GCA_019973955.1 of Trichonephila inaurata madagascariensis. NCBI lineage: Eukaryota > Metazoa > Arthropoda > Arachnida > Araneae > Nephilidae > Trichonephila > Trichonephila inaurata. Next base: position 1,036,598 of record BMAV01016922.1, read on the forward strand.
ATCCTACAAAATCCCAACTTAGTATAGATGCATATTCACACACACAGCTGTTGCGAATGTATCCAGTGGGCGTGGCTAGAGTTGAGGTATCTGATGAAAAGTAGGAATTTCTGCCTGTCAGAATGCTGAGAAACAGTTCTGTTTGGTTGTCTGTGCTTGAGAAAGATGGCTCTCATTGGCTGTCCAGTGTGTGATGAAAGTTGTAGATATTGTGGTAGGTGGAGTTTGTCCAATTCGAAATACAAGTTGAAAGAAATAAAGAATTTAAATAAGAAGGTAGAATGCAATGAAAAAGTAATATGTTATTGCCATATGGATGTTTGGCCCTTCAGAAGTTAATATATTTAGCTTTATATATTTACGTTATCAAACGTTTTATTCATGCATTACATGCTTAAAAACATTTATATTAATGCAAATTCCACTATGTAATTATTTTTTTAGCAAGGCAATTTTTTAATGAAACAAAAAATGCATGCTGTAATTTTAAAGGTTTTATAATTAATTTTTCCTTTAACTAAAAAAATCAATTTATGTAAAAATAATGAAGTACACTTAAGGTGCTTAAAAATTTTAAAGCTTATTAAACTGAATTTTTTTTATTTCGTTCAAAAAATGGTTTTTGAAAGCTTTAAATTACGAATAAATCTCTCAAAAAGCTCAATTTAATCCGCATTTTTTTCCCCTTTCGGTTAACAAAGCAGAAAAATAACTTTTTTCTTAAAAAGAGAGAAAGTGTATAAAGAATACGTTTAATTCACATCAAGTTTAATCATCAGTGGGACATCTGTCTCGCTTGCTAATGGACATTAAAGAGTGACGCAATTAATCACTTAACCAATCCAGATACAAGCAGTTGTATCGTGGAGTAAGGTGATTGGTTGAGAAAGAAACGAACCTTGTGTTGTCATTATTTGAGAAAGACACAGTAAAGTAAAAGAAGAAAGGGAAATTATATAGGGATAATATTTCAAAGAATTTTTTACCCATTCATTTTTAGCTTTGTCTTTTGTGTCTTAGAAGATGGTTTATCATTTGTGCTTTTTTCATACAAAAATTTTATGATCTAAAAAGGTTTGATATTTCTCTATCTTTCTTGAGTCTTTTTGACAAATTTTAAGTGGAATTAATGAAATGGAAAGATGTAAAAAAATTGTAAAAAAATATGATTTAATGAATTTTTGCTTTAATCTTACTGGTGAAATGGATAAATGGTATTAATAAACTACATTCATAGTGAATTATTTAATTACGGTTTATGACATGTGTATTTCAGACAATTAATGGTGCTAAGAATTACGCAAAATTTTGTTTTTCACATCCAAATTATTTTACCGAAATTTTATTTATTTATTTTGCAATTTAAAATGTTTTCTAAGAAAATGAGAAATGATGTAGACTTGATTAAAGTTCCAAATTTTGAGATTTAAGTAAAAGTGGAATACGTATCTCATTTACTATTTATAATAATTAAATAATTCATATTAATTAAATTTAGTATGTTTTAACGTAAAATTAAAAACTTCAGTCTATAGTATTAATACTGAAAATATATTTATATCGTCTTGTACTTTAAAAATATTAATAAAAATTTGAAATTTGAAAAAAAAATTTTAAAAAAAAATTTGATGAATATCTTTTTATAAAACTAAATCGCGGTTATTAAGATGAATATAGGAATGTAATGTTAACTCAGTGAAATTTCTAATTTCTTTCTTAAATCCAGACTAAGGCAGAAAAACACGAAACATTATCTGGCACTAAATTTTCCCTTCGATTTCTGAAAATATTTTAAAGTATTTTTTGAAGATCTAAAAACTTACAATGAGTAATTAAAACAGACAAATTTTTATTTCTATGATAACATTAAGGTTTTTTTCATACATTTAAATTAAAAAAGAAACTGTATAATTCATTGTTTTAGACTTACCAGGAATATTATGGAGGCCCGGTGGCCGAGTGGTAGCATATCGAGCTTCCACACCACAGGTCAGAGTTCTATCCTCGTGCTGGGAAAGGTGGACTCAGCCTTTCATCCCTTCAGTGGGTCTATAAATGAGTACCAAACTTGCTTCGGGACTAAAAACACTGGAAGCTTAGCTTCAGACTGACCTCAGTGCCCAATGGTCACATATACTGAGGTAGGTCTTGGTCCTCATGGGCTGTTGCGCCATTGTGTCTAGTTTAGTTTAGGGATGTTATGTTTTAAGGGTACTTAAGTATTATATAACGTCGATCAAAATTTTGCCAAATGGAAGGACAATACCAATTCAAAAAATATCGCCAAACCCTGCGATCGTTATTACTGTGGTTTCTCCTGTTTGCGGTATATTGCTGCACTTAGTGACGTACTTATATTTGATGAAATCAGTTGACAATTTAATACATAAGCATCATTTTTTTATAATTGTATTCTTTTACATCTTTTGCATGGCACAATAAATCGCATAAAAATTTAATGCCACAAAAATAAACTAATTACCTAATGGAATTAACGCAAATAATAAACTTTAAAAATGTATGCAATTTTAAACTTTTGAATTAAAAATTTCAGTTTTGGGGTACTTAAAAAGCGCATATTTTTAGAGTATGCTGTACAAATAACATTCAATACATTATCATACTGTAATTTAAAGCAGTATTCTTAATTTTTTTTATGCTTATGCTTACACTCTTTACTGTTTTGCAGGGATTATTTGAGATTTTTAAAATATCTGAATATATCTCCAGTAATCTTTTCATATTCGAAAGTTAAGATGCTACTTTTATTTTATTTTATACAACGTCTAATCTTCTTTGTGCTTTTCGGAGCTGTTATTTTTTACCAGACTTTACTAAAAAAATTTTCTGGCGACAAAGTTTTAATTTTGATAGTCTACTAGCATAATTAACTTGTCAAAAGCAAAGGAAGAAAATATGGTACTTTTATTAAACCATATAATCTTTATTCTTTAACGAAATAAGAGTACTGGAAAGTATTTTGAACCTTAATTATAATTATGCATTTGACTTGGAAAAATTTGCATTTAGATGAAGATTAAAATTAATATTTTACACGTAGAATTAGAGCAAAATGTGTCGTAATTTTATTTATTCCTTAAATTATTCCTAGTTTTATGAATATTTATGAATGCTTAATAAGACCTTTGGTTCACTATAGAATTAGGAAAATTAGTTTTAATAAAATTTCCATGCAAATAATACTTTGGATTTGTATAATAACCATTATGTTTGTAGACTTGACTATTTTTTTAAAAATTTTCAAAGCAAAATTATGTGAATTTTAAAGAAAGTTTTTGCTATTCATAGAGAACTAACTATGTAAAATTAGTAAAAACAAATAAAGAATTGTTTTAAAGTATTAAGTATTTTTTTTTTATTGTCATTCCTTGCAATAGTTTTAATGAAAAAATCTCGTAACCTTTTAATAGTTATAAAATAAAACATTCCTCATATTGATTTTTAGCACATATCTATTCGACTAAGAAAATCTTTTGCTGATATAAGTATATTTATAATAATAATAAAATAAATACACTCATGCACAAAAAAAATTAGCGCACCAAGAAATAATTGCGGCATCTTAACGAAATTTGGCATGAAGGGACATGTCGGGGAGATATGAAAATGATTAGAAATGCAGCGTGATTGCGCATTACGTATAACCGGTGGAGGTTGTTTAGCGTCGTTCTCCGTGGAGTATAAAACAGGTAACCAAAGCTTGTTTGAGTGTGCTGAATCGTTAAAAAAGAAAGAAATGAGGAAGACAAAACATTACGCCGTTTTCGAAGACAATATGAGCAGCTGTCGCAGTTTGAGAGGGGGAGAATCATCGGCATGATGGAAACTGGGTGGTCAGCTGGGCGAGTAGCTCGTCAATTAGGCCGTTCTGATTGTGTTGAGAGGAGTTGATGGAACCAGTGGATCCGAGAGATGTCATTTACACGAAGACCAGACTCAGGACACCCTCGACAGACCAGTCGTCGAGAAAACCGCCACATTGTAAGAAATGCACGCGTACAGCCAACTGTTTCATCTGCCGCCCTCCAGGCACAAGTAGCACCTTCACTAGGGGCCCCTGTGTCTCCTCGAACCATACGAAGGTGCCTACCTGAAGGACATTTGGGATCGCGGCTCCCATTACGTGTGCTGCCCTTGACGCCCACCCATCGACGCCACCGTTTGGAGTGATACCGCGCACGAGGAAACTGGACTGCAGCGGAATGAAACCAGGTCGTTTCAGCGACAAATCCTAATTCAATCTCAGCAGTGATGACAATCGTGTTCGTGTGTAAAGACCTCGTGGTGGACGCCTCAATCCCGCCTTTTCTTTACGTAGATACACCGCTCTCACAGCTGGTGTAATGGTATGGGGGTGTCATTGCCTACAATACACGGTCAACCCTAGTATTTATCCGTGGCACCATGACAGCTCAGCGGTATATGCATGACATCCTGCAACCGCATATGTTGCCACTCAGGCAACGGCTCCCAGGAGTCATTTTTCAACAAGACAATGCTCGACCTCACATGGCAAGGATGTCACAAGACTATCTCCACACTGTTACTACCTTCCTTGGCCTGCCCGATCCTCAGATTTGTCTCCAATGGAGCATATCTGAGATCATTTGGGACGGTGAGTTGGGCATCCCACGAGTTTGAAGGAACTAGAGGCAAGGTAGCAGCAAATATGGAACGAAGTGTCTCAAGACATCATATAGAACTTGTATGCCTCGATGCTCGATCGTATCGCATCTTGCATTCGCGCTAGAGGGGGTTCAACAGGGTATTAAATCCTCCGTTCTTTTGCCTTTTTCTCTGAAATAAATGATTTTTTTCTTTGATTTTCGAATAATTTACTTATACCAAAGTAGTCATTACGTATGTAAAATGTCGTTTCATTGTGACGAATCCTTCTTGGTGTGCTAATTTTTTTTGTCCGTGAGTGTATATAGGCATATATATGTAATCATAAAATATACTGCGCATAACTGAGAAAAGAACAATTCTGGAATCGAAAACAAATCACAACAAACCAATGGATAAATTGGAAAAATTATTATGTTTTCTGGAGCTGTCACCTACTTAGGGTGGTGAAGTAGGGTTAAGCTTGGTTTATGGGATTCCAACCTTCTCCTTTAGCATAATATTCACAAATAATAGTGCATGCAAACTTGTAGAGAATAAACAAAGTTTGATAAAAGACTTAAGATTCACTATTGCATGTGTAATCTTACATTTTCTATTAAACAACTAAACGTAAAAGGATGACTATTGTATAAATAGTCTAAGTTTCAAAAAGATACACTCAACAAGCAAATATAAATTCAACAACTCACCAAAATATTTTCTCACATACTTGAAGTAATAATATGTAATAATCAATCAATCAATAATGAATATTTTTGTTTTATGATGCAAGACTGTGATCAGAAGAAAATTATTTATAGAATAATATACATACATATAATTTTTTTATATCTTGAATATCATCTCGATTTCTTATTATAAGCTATGTTTAAAGCGTAATTAAACTAATCAAAGACTTTTAAAAACATTGATGTTTCGTTTGTAATTTCAAGTAAAATAAAATTTGAAAATAGATGTTATTTTGGGTGTTGTGAGATTTTTTAAATTAAGAATAATGTAGGGTAAAAAATCGTATTAAGATGGGGATTATTTATGCTGTTACACTTATATAATACTATAAAATATATGAAAATAACTACTGAAGAAAAAAAAAACGTTATACAAGCACGTATGATTACTCACACTTTGCTATTCAGAAAGATTATGTAGATGAAGTCAATAACTTGAATACTTCAATGAAAAATATAACTATCCGCTAAGTAGAAGAAAGTCCAAGTATTGAAAATCCCTTAATTTCTCAAGATTTGAAAACATCAGCAGTGGGAATTCATGTGGCCCTATGCCCCTCAAAATAATTTAATTGATTTTTAATTGTTTTATTTATTATTTTCTATTCAAATGGTAAACTTACCTCCTCCTATGAGTTGTTGCCGTTTCATTTTATAGAGCTTACAAGCTCAACTTTTTTTGTGATGTGGAAATCAGGGAATTGAAATTTTGATTAATCTGTCTTTCCTGTTATCCCATAATTGTTCTAAAGTATAAAGTTCTCTTTGTCATAAATCCATGTAGCTATACGGCGATATTAATTTAAATCATCTGCCAAAGATTGTAATGTGTAATAATACATTGTGTATACCTTATTAGAGATGCTTTTTAAAATTATGATGTGATGTGTAAGTGAAGAATGTTTCGATAGATCAAGAGTCGTCTTCCTAGAAGATTATAGCTTAGATTGAAGAATTTTCTCATGACTGCACGTACGTATGGTTCATTTCCCTCGAGCAATTTCAAACCTATCAAAAATTTGATATACATTTTTTATATATAAGCATATAATAATTTTTTTTTGTATTCAGTTAGATGGACAAAGGCGATAAATCGCCAAATGTTTCTACCAGCGAAAGACAAAATATCGCCAACTAAGCCCATTTTTTGATGATCGTGCAATTTTCTATAAAAGTACTGTAAAACTAGCTAATATAATACATAATTCCATTCCTACTATTAGCTCACACACTCTCTATATTTATTTATCTTGGTGGTATTTTCAATCGTTAATAAAATACATTTTAAAGTGCTCAGTTGAGCTGAAATTTTATATACGTGATTATTTTGGATGGCAACACAGTAATTTAATTATAATTAATAAAAATTAACTGATTAAAACTAATTATTTAAAGCCGGGCTTCTCAAACTGTGGGGCGTGCCCCCTAGGGGGGCATGATAACCCTGGGAGGGAGCGCGAGAATATTGAAAAGTAGAAAACAAAAGATTTTATTTAAAAAAATTATTAATTTATTGAAAATAAACAGACAAAATACATTTTGACATAATGAAATAATTTACACTGATATAATTACATTTATAAATGTATCAGTACTGAACAATGTACTTTATAATTAATTTAATAATACTAAGTTAAGAACAAGCTTAATAATCAGCAGTGACCTCACAGGCTTGTTATATATAAAATTATGTGCAAAAATTAACACTTATCTTGATAATCTGTACAGTTTATAATTAATCCCTTAAGTGTGGACTAAATGTTACGCAATTCACTCCACAATGCCACCGTTTTACACGTATGCACGCGTATGTGGCTTATTTGGGGGGGGGAGAGAAAGGGAATAAACAAGAAATTATCTGGAATAAGTAAATCCTTCGTAAACATTGTTAACGCCCTTTCATTGCATTCCAAAGCTTTTGGAATAATTTTATGGATAGCAGTGAACAGAAAAGATGGTATTTCGGAAAGACGAATATATACGTCGGGGACAATTTACGCACTGGCTAAGAGAGACGTTTATATACGCCGGTGGTGGAGAGGTTAAAATCATATTTTAGCTTTGGCGTCAAAGTATAGTATTATGGAATTCAATACATGATTATTGTATGGAGGGGGGCGCGATGAAAATTGTGATTGAATATTTTGTCGCAAGTATTGAAAGTTTGAAAAGCACTGATTTAAGGCATTAAAAAATACAGCCCCGTTGTCATCATTTTTGGTGACTTAGTGACCCTTTTGGCGAATTGTGTCAAAACTTGAAAATGTTTTTTTTTTCTCACGTTTTAAAGCATTCAGTTGAACTGAAATTTTATAAACACGATTGTTTTAGATGACAATACGATACTTTAATGATAATTAGTGAAAATTTATTACCACTGAATATTGTGATTATATCATATGTATATACATATTTATATTAATTGTAACTATTTAATAAAAAGTAGCTAAAATAAAATTGTTCTTTATTGATCTAAGTAAGAATTGACTTAAAAAATATTTACTAACAATAAATAAATTTAAATAGTCCATGACTTGTATGGAATCGCGAAAAGGGATTATTTACACCAAATTAACTGAACAGTTCCTATTTAAAAAATAAACAAGCCTTAACAATCCCATATGTAATTTATAATATTTATTTCACAAGAAAGCTCGCCAAACTAAAACTACTTTAAAGATTATGTATTCGCTAATGTATCAATAAAATCGTATTAAACTCTTTCCAAGATTCCATGCTTCCTCTTAAATTATAAGTAATCCAAGCATTAATGTTGCAAACATATTTTTAAAACTTTAACTAAAGGGGCACGTTGAGGGAAAACTATTGAGTATCTGATTAAGGTTATAAAATTAAACAATAAAGTAAGAGAAAACCCCTCTTAAGAGGAAAACATTGAAAAAGCAATAAAAGTAACGCTTTAGTGCCTTTTAAAACCTATCAACTGAATTATGGCCCCGGCATGTTGTCCGTAATAGACATTAACAAGGCACGACCTTGCCTCCATACTAACCTTTCATTTCTAACGGGACTCTGTATTTATTTCCATCCATACTGCCCCACGGCCAGAAGGTTTGAGGAAATAGTAAATTCAGCTGAGTTTAATTAAACTTAAAGCGCTTTTGACATGAATCGGAAGACAGGCTCTGACCCACTGAAGACATGATGTGTCAAATCGGAAACCCTTTCGACAGTGCACGTCTTTACGCACAAAAGGTTTAAAAATATGCGGTTCTGAAAAGCTTCGGAAATTTCCTTTCCAATATTTCATTTTCCATCGCGGTAAAAAGGTGACAAGGTTTGTTGGAGTAGTTGGAGAGTGGATAGTTAAGGGGGTTTGAAGAGTGCTTGGGTTGAGGGGGTGAGGTTTATGTGTTTTGGTTGGAGCGGAATGGGGAAATATATCGAAAATTAAATTTTCAGATTATCTTACGCCTTTTAGAGTTGATTTGATAACAGAGGAAATGTGTGAGTGGAAGTTTTAAATGTTATTTGCAGAGTTATTTCTTTTGCTTTTCTGTTACTATATCGTTGCGTAAAATGATATAAATAATTATTATTTAATCTCTGAGTTAAGGTTATAAGTTATGTGCATTATATGTGTTTTTTATAAAATTAAATTTTGATATTTTCTCTAGCTTTTTTCAAGTAACATGCAGTGATGTTTTCATTTACTGTTTTTTTTAAAGGCCTACAAAACATTTAACTAATATGGGCGCTCAATTTAGAATATATTTAGAAAGCTTATGTAAAAAATATGGTAAAAATAACTAAACCTTCTCTTTCAAATACGCTTACAGTATAATCCAGCGTATAATGCGCTACATACGCCAGCGTTTCTCAAACTGTGGGGTGCGCTCCTCTTGATGGGCGTGATAATCCTACACGGGGGACGCGAGCATATCGAAAAGTCGAAAATAAAGGATTTTAAAAAATTAACTTGCTAAAAAGAAGCAAAAGAAAATACATTCTGACATAATAAAAAATAAAATGCATATTTACACTGATATAATATACTTATAAATGTATAAGTATTGTACAAAATATTTCACCATTAATTCATCAATACTATGTTAAGAACAATTTTAATACTTATTAATGATCCATTTAATGTCATTTACAAAATTATTTACAAAATTTTATTCTTTTCTTGATAAGTTGTGTGTTTTATATTTAAAGTGGTATCGCAGCTTTAGCATCAAAGTACATTATTGTTGCATTCAATACATTGTTATGGTATGGAGGGAGGCGCGAGGAAAATTATGATCGAAAATTGGGTCGGAAATATTGAAAGTTTGAGAAGCACTGCCATAGCTGTATATAAATGATAGTTTTAGGAATACAGAAAAGATGAGCATTAGAAAATTAGTAAATATCTAATATATCTAATAGAATATTAGATATATTAGATGTATATTGTTAAGAATCTAAATACTGTTTATTTAAAATAAATGACACACTTTATGAACATTAATTACTGGACGTCATGAAAAATATTCGTCCTATTCGTTTTTCGTTATAACTTGAGGCATATCGTCGAATTGTGTTTTGATCATCACCATCACTGTTCCTCTAATCCATAAATAAATTTTTATCCTCCGTTTCATCTAGATTGTTGCATATACTCCTTTTTTAAATGATTTTTCTATTATTCTTTATTTCATTATACACTCACAGACTATTTCTAGACTTCAAAAGATAAGAGCATTGAGGATGTGCATTTCAGATATCTCCGTAAAAAAAGGTGCCATTATGCGGTGAATACCTAAAACTTAAGAAATGCAATTCGAAGTGTATGTGCGTGTTATACTCCGCAATATACGATAGTCGTTCCATCAAAAATAGTTAATATAAATAATATTACATTGCTGTATCGTAATTTCTGGAAGAGTTCATTTAAAATTATCCACGGTTCATTAAATACGAGAACTCGCTTATGTCTGTTCTTTGTTTCAAATTTATGTTGTCAATGAAAGAATTATTTTATTTGTCTGGCAGTAGACAAAAGATAAAGCACTTTGGACGTGAAGGAATATATATTCTTTTATTTTATAACGGTGTTATCTATATTGATACTGTGTATATGAAATAATTTGGACTAGGCTTAAGGAATTTTTGTATTACGATTGTATATTTCTGGTTGCTGCAGTCGCGTGAAAAATGAAGTTTCTTAAAAATTTAGCTGTACATTTATTTAGTTACGTAAAAACACACAACAGATAAAGACGTGGTCATGATAACCATACACAAAAGCATTCTTAGTTTGTTCCCGAGATCTCAACCTTTTATAGTTTAGGTCAACTGGAAGCTGTTAGAATAATATGATCCCTCAAAGACTTTTCTGATTGGTCCGAATACGCGAGTAATGCAAGATTGCATCAACCTATTTTAAAAACGTTTGAGAGCCAATTTTTGTGAGATAAAATTGTGATATACCGTTAGGCGGATAAATTATAAATTACCGTAAATCCGGTATATAACGCGCACTTTTAACATAAAAAATAAGATCGAACTTTAGTGATGCGTGTTATACGCCGGGTATAAAAATGAGAGCTTAGAAAAAAGAGATGAGCATTAAAAAAATTAGACTTCTACATATATCGAAATACTGTTCATTTAAAATAAATGATATTCCTTATGAACTTGGCTGAGTGTAATTCTAGAAGTATACTATTTTTTAAAAGTTTTGGGCAGCGTTTCTCAAACTGTGGGGTGCACCTCCCTAGGAGGGGGAGCAAGCATATTGTAAAGTTGAAAACAAAAGAATTTTAAAAAATTATTAATTTACTGAAAGTAAAAAGCAAAATACATTCTGACTTAATAAAAAATAAAAAAAAACATTTACACCGATGTAATACACTTATAAATATATCAGTACTGCACAATGTTTTTGATTATTAATTTAACTATACTAAATAAGAATAAGTTTAATAATTACCAATGACTCCACCGGCTTTTCTTATATAAAATTATATGCATACAATAACACTTATCTTGATAATCTGAACAGCTTATAATTAATCCCTTAACTACCGATTAAAAGTTACGCGATTCGCTCCCCAATGCCACCGTTTTGCATGTATGCAAAAGTATGTAATGTTTTGGGGGAGGAGGAGGTAGAGGGAATAAAAAAGAAAATAGCCTGAAATAAAGTAAATCTTCCCAAGGCCTGGGAAATTCATTTTTTTCATTCCAAATCCTTCGGAATAATTTTATAGATAGCAGTGAACAAAAAAGATCGTACTTCGGAAAGACGTATAAATACGCCCAGGGTAATTTACGCGTTGGCTGAGCGAAATGTTTATATACGCCGTCGGTACTTAAGAAATTAATGTCATGTTATAGATTTTTTTAGCGTCAAAGTATCGTATTATCGAATTCAATACATTGTTGTTGTATGGAGGGGGCGCGATGAAAATTATGATTGAATATTGGGTCGCGAGTATTGAAAGTTTGAGAAGCACTGGTTTAGGATAATACCTCGAATAAATGACTTCAAAACATAAAAGTATTGTACATGTCAGTTTTCTTCGTAAAAAGGAAGTACACGTAATACGGAGAATATACCCTGAAACTAAAAAATGCAGCTTGAAAGTATAAGTGCGCGTTATACGCCAGATTGTAATGTAATTACCACGTGGAGTCTTAAATGGTTCAATCTATTTGTTATAGATAAAAATATTTTCTTCCAAAAGAAACAATTCTATTTCATAACTCAACAATGCCGTTTCGTTATTTGTTGGTTTGTATCACTAACCATTTTATATTTTCTCTTATCAATCAAAGATTAAATATTAACAAAAATGAAAAAAAATAAATAAATAAATATAAAGTCAAAGATAAGTTCTACTTAAAAAAAAATCTATTTTTACATCAAACTGTATCTGTTATTTGTTACTTGTACCAGTATTTGTACTGGTAATATTTAGTTAAAAGATTTTTCACAAGACAGTTACGTCAGTTTTGAGTTTCATATCATTTTCTTATAGTTTTAAACTTTCGAATACCACATACACTTTGAATTTATTAAAAAAAAACTGATCATTCTTTATAGATATCTAATTGTGTTGACTTGGATTACTCAGATGATTGATCTCTCGCTTCTTATCTTGTTTTATCATCCACAACAATGCTGTAACACTACTTGAAATTTACTGCATAAAGAAGCAGCAGTAGGTTATATAAAAAACGGACATTCTTTGTATTTTTTCCATATCTTTAGGATCAAAGAGACCTCGGATTTATTCAGTAAAGAGGTATTAATGGTATCACTTCGATCTCTGGTCTCTTTTTATAGAGGTTTGGCAAGAATTTCTTTACAAAAAATGCTTTTTTTTCATTCGTTTTTTGATTGATGTGTTGGCCAGCTGTGACGGACATTCGACTGCAAGAGATTTCTGTAACGGGTGCTATATACACTTCTTTTTTTTTTACCTCTCATTTTTTCGTGTCCAGTAGTCAAGTTGAGTTACTTTTTTTCCTTACTACTGCATTACTTCTTTACGTAACTTGACGTTCTTTGGGATATCGATAGTGCAGCAAACGATATCGTAATCGATATGGTACATTAGGAACACTGCTGATGGGCTTATAAACTGAATACACTAGTTTTTTTAAGATTTAAAGTAAGACGTAGCATATCAGGGGAACAAATCTTACCAAAAACTCAAGCGGTCTACATGGCCAATAAAAAGAATGATTGTAGATTCAAATGGGAAAGGGAAATGGTAAATTATTGAAGATTCACATGCCATGTTTTTTAGTTGGATATTTTGATTAAAGTCTTAGACCTGGTAATAATCTGCTTTTGCAGGGTCTAAAAAAATCACATACTATACAAAAACCACAATCATCTATATATATATAAATGAATGTTTGTATATGTGAAATCGTATAACTCAAAAACCGTTCTACTATGAAAATTGACATGTATTTGTATTTTTTTGTTGAGAAGATTTTTGGCTATCCTCTTCGTTGCAGCTTCCCACCAGGTGGCGCTACAGCATATCAACTTCTACATCGTTCAATCCATTGTCAAGTGGCCAACAGGGTCACCATAAATGATGCAAACTTGGCTTTATTGCCAAAATTTCGCTTTTTTCCATTGAATCGCTATTATAATGTAAGGAACGGTGTTGCTTGCGTATATTACAATTTTAACATAAAATAAATACAACATAAAGTAATATTAACGTAATAAACATCCAGATATATAAATTATTTACTCTATTTTAAGAGTTCAGAACGCAAAATGTGTAACAATGTGTTACTTTTGCTGAGCAGAGATCAGCTTAGGAAGGTGTTTTCAAAAATCGACCCACAAGAGAGTTACAGGGTGTTATAAATAAAAAAAATCCTTTTTATCAGCTATTAGATCAACAGACTTAAAATTTTACAAATATGTTTTTTTTT
>BMAV01016922.1:1057975-1094693 GCA_019973955.1 Trichonephila inaurata madagascariensis
AAAAAAAAAAAAAAATTAAGTCAATTCCTACTTATATCAACAAAGAATTTTTTTTTATTTTAGCTACTTTTTATGAAATAGTTACAATTAAGATAAATATGTACATACATAGGACAGAATCACAACATTAAGTGGTAATTAATTTTTATTAATTATCGTTAAAGTATCGTATTGTCCTCCAAGACAACCGTGTCTATAAAACTTCAGTTCAACTGAATACTTTAAAATATGAGAAAGATTCCTTTTCAAGTTTTGACACAAGTCGCCAAAAGAGTCGCTAAGTCACCAAAAATGATGCCAACGTGGCTGTATTTGTAATTCTTTAAATAATTAGTTTTAATCAATTAATTTTTATTAATTATAATTAAATTATTGTATTGTCATCCAAAATAATCATGTATATAAAATTTCAACTCATTTGAACTCTTTAAAATGTACTTTATTAACGGTTGAAAATTCCACCAAGATAAATAAATAAATAAATATATAGAGAGTGTGAGCTAACAGTGGGAATTGAAAAAAAGAAAGTAAAACAAAACCATAAAATAATTTGCAAAAAGAAAGGTTTCATCTCTGGTGTTCCAATATAATTAAAAGATAAAGGATAACTTATCTGTTCTGTGATATATCCTGAAACATGATTGAACACATAAACCAGTATCACATTCAATGCATTCGTACAAATAATTAAAAAGCTCCTATCACGCGCGGTAAGCAAAAATGACAGCAAATGAAGAATGTAAAACAGCACACTCAAACGAAAAAACATGAAAGACTGCTTAGCTATGAATTTTATCGTTCCTGGTTGATTGATTGATTGAATATTAACGTCATACTGTTCAGCTACACGAGGGCTTTTGACGACGGACCACGTAATTTTGAACCATGGTCAAGTGACGTGGACGACACCTGAGCTGGCATCCCCTCTCCTAACTACCACACCAACGGGAGGACGTTTAAGCTCTTGACAGATTTAACGTGCATCTCTGCCCTACACGGCGGGTTTTCAGTGATAATGGGCTCAAACTCATGACATGCCTGCCATGATCTGATACCTTGACCACAGGGCTACCGCAGTCCCATCGTTTCTGGAATATACCCTTTTAAATCCGTTGCTCACCCATTCTCAGAAATAAGTAAATTTTTTATGCTGCCAACGACACAGTCAATATAATTTTATTGTATTCCTAAGCCGTGGGGCTAGTTTTAAACAGAGCAGCAGGGCGTATATACTAGTATATAATTAGTTGTTTTTAAAATCAGTTTACCAGTTTTACCCTTACCAGTTGTCTCTTGTTATTTAGTTATCTTATCTCTCTTTTAACCAGCTGTTATTTAAATTCGTTAAAATACTATATTTTCAAATATTTTCAATTTTTATGCACTTTGCGTTTTTGACTGCGTAAAAGCCAATAGAAGTTAAGCAACTAAAACCCACACATTCAGTCACCCACTCATTTCCTTGTTTAAATATGCAAAAAATGATTTAAAATTTCCTGACTAAATTTCTGAAAGATGTCGTGAATGATAAAAGAATTTTCTTTGGTTTTGTAAAATTTTTCTTCATTCAGGTCAAACAGATGAAATAAATAAGACGTAGCTTGTTTACAACGAAAACCGTTGAAAGTTCTTTAAAGGTAAATTACTAAATTTGGCTCAGTAAAAAGTATATTTCACTTTGTTCTAAATATAACTCGAAATATTCATGAAAGTAACTAAAAATTATGACTAATTTAGCAACTCAAACGCGGTTCCATTACCAAAACTTATTTGTCGTTGACATACACATTTGATACTTCATTCAAAACAAACGGTAGCGCGTTTACATGCACGCGCGTTGCGTTTTAAAACTTCTCCAAGGGTTAAAAATAAAATATTCACTTTCTCGTCGTTCTTTCTTCTTTAAGATCTTATTAAAATTGCTCAAACGTGCACGCGTTTATAATTATTAGTTTTCATAGTCGCTTTTATTCAATAATTATCATTTTACGCATTTGCAAAAGACTTGAATCCAGAAAAGGACTTTAATTGGGTCATTAGTCAGCATGGTTTTTAATATTTAAAAGATTTTTCGAGACGAGAATTAACAAAATACATATTTCCTACAATATTCCTTGTACTTTTCTATTCCCTAATTGGGGTTGGCTTTGTTTTACGAAGAAGAGAATTTGTCTTTTGCAGTTGAAAGGATATTTTCGGAATCTATGCAACAAAGGAAACCGGAAGATAGGTTTGGGAAAATTTACGCGCGCAGCAATCGAATTGTAATCACGTAAAGTAGGAATTTGTGATTTAAAGACAATATTTGAAATCTTATGGGTTATGCTTGTTAAAAGGAGAATATTTTCTCGGTGGAAGAATTTGATATCTTATAAGATTTGTCATTTTAGAATTTTAAAACAATTGATCACCTAAGATTCTAAATGCCTAAGAAATTATTAATTCAAGCATTTTTATTTAGATATTAATTTAAGTTTAAGAATATATTTATTTTTGAAATCTTTCCTAAGCTTTACATATAAACGTTTTCCTTTTGTATGCAAAGATATATAGTTACTAAACATTAGCGGACTTGTCCTAAATGGACCCTGTATCAAAATTCCTTCGGTTGCTTTTTTTTTGAAAAGGGAACTTTAGTTACTGGGACTATTTACAAATTTTTGATTACACATGTTGGGGCCCCTTGTAGCTTTGGGAGGCCCGTATCATTCATATGGCTAAAACAGGGTTAGCTACAGTCCTGCATCTAAATCAGACAAAAGATCTTAAACATTGTTATCTTTATCTAATTTAAAATATTAAAAAGTCAAAATTCCAAAGGAAAAATTTCATTTTCACACATTTTTATTCAAACGTATTTTAGAAATTGTCAAAACGTTCAATTTTGTGTATTATCACTCGTATTATATTGAAGTTGATTGCTCTATAGATGTTTATCTCAACTCATTTACGTCACACTTTTTCACGAGAATGATACCTGGATTTTATCAGATACTTCTGAAGTTCTATTCAATATGAAACTGTCACTGAGTCCAAGGAAAAACGGGAGTGGCTATTTAAAATATGCTGAAGCGGTTATTTTTTCTTTGAGATATTCATCTATCTTGGATTCCTTTCTACGTAAACATCGCTGGGGATGACTCTATGAATACATTAGCTAAAACGGGTGCGTGTAAACCATTAGTTATCACAGACCCTTCGATTTATAAGATTTTTTTTTTTATTTCCTTTCTAGTGGACATATTCGATCTCATGACTTCGTTCGACTGTAGTATTCGAGTGAGTGGTCAAGTTTGTGAACTCGAGACTGAAGTTGTTTATATCGTTGTAGGTTTGAACCCTGATGTCATTAAGGACTTACCATATGTAGAGTTGGGTGCAAACTGAATCTTCCTAGTGTCAAAGTCCTTTTCCTTGTTCTAGCAGTTAAGTGTCGTCTTTATTACTTGATCTACTTCAATGGTTTTGGGTTCATTATTTCGATGTCTGTCACCAATAGCCCTCGTGTAGCTTTAAAGGTACAACATTAATAAATGACCAATAAGTCCGACAGCAACGGAGCCAGTATTTTCCAATCTGGTTCCATTATTTCGAAGTCTGTCACCAATAGTCCTCTTGTAGCTTCAAAAGTATGACATTAGTAAACGTCCAGTAAGTCCGACAGCATTGGGATCAGTATTTTCTAATCTGGTTTCATTATTTCGAAGTCTGTCACCAATTGCCCTCGTGTAGCTTCAAAGGTATGACATTAATAAACGACCAATAAGTCCGACAGCAACGGAGCCAGTATTTTCCTATCTGGTTAAATTATTTTTAAGTCTGTCGCCATTAGCCCTCGTGTAGCTTTAAAGGTACGACATTAATAAACGACCAATAAGTTAGACAGCAATGGAACCAGTATTTTCCAATCTCACCATGTATAGCACTGAAAACGTCTTCCCTAATTACACCCTGAAATATTTGGGGTTGTTGAAACAAGATCATGTTTCCAGTCCATTAATGATTGTACATTTTCTCTGGCATACAACACTATCATCATCATCATTAGCTCTGTTGGTCTTTGGGGACTTGTAGTAATAATAATAACTAACTACATTTTGTATGTAAAGTTTCATTCCTCTTTACAGCAGATTTAAAAAAATGATCCCAATATTGGTTCTACATAATAGTTTGAAGATACAGGAAAACAAAGTGGAGAAAATATAACTAGATCATACAACCCATTTAACGTCTCATTGTAACAAAACTTGTTTTATTGATATTAATGCGTCTAACATACAGAATAAGTTAGATAAATGCTGTATTAAACAATTCGTAACTATTCATGTAAAGCGATACTATGTACAGTAATGATGATTTCTATGTCTGGGAAAAGCAGATTTAATATTGCTTTTTTCAATTGTATAGCATTTCATTGCGTTAGAATTCATTTTTGTGGTTTATATTGTACATAATAAATGGTGGTAATGAACCGGTTAGAGACTATACTATTTCATTGATTGCTTTTCTATGTGATTAGTGATTTGCGTAAGAGAAAAAAAATGGCCCTAACGCAAGCAAATTGGTTTGGTAATGTAACAGAAGCTGTAAATGGTTCGGTTAAACAGGTTATGTTTTTTATACTTAGCTGTCTTAAGTAATCTATGTTAAATGAGGGAGATTATATATATATATAAAAATGCACTAGAAATTGATTTTCGAAGATGATAGAATAGTTTTATTTGTTTTCTGAGAATACTTACAAACGTGTTCCTTTGGAAAATATTTCATAAAGTTTGCCACCTATCAATTATGCTGTTTTCAAACTTTGTCCTGCAGTTGATTTAATGCTTGTGTAGGTTGTTATAGCAAATTGTTAAAAATATCCATAAGACATAAAAGTGTATAACCAAAGCAAATTATTTTATTTCTAAAAATAAAACTGATATAATGACAACGCATTTATCATTTTGATTCAACGCAATGGGATGGATTATTTCATTTTGTGATGTCTAGTAAAACTAACAGAGCTCACAAAAGCAAGCATGGAAATTATCAAATAGTTGATGGAGTTTGTAAGCTGAGTAAAGAATTAGTAAGGCAAGTAATAGCGAGAACCACAAAGAAAAAAATTACGTTCTTTGTTATTGTATTATAGAAATAAGAAACATTTAATAATTTTTCATCCGAAAATCATTATTCTCCATGTAAGAAATGTTTCTTCTCATTTTAAAATATAAGTTATTCTATTTTTGGAACTTATTCATTGATGATGTCGTATCTTCAAGGAATAAGTTCAAAAATACGTATTTTTGAATTAAAATGTCTTCGATGTTTCTCCCCTAATCTAAAAAAAATCAAGGCACAATTAAAACTGTACTTTTAATTAGAGCTTAAATGAACCACTTTCATATATTTGTAGAGTCAAAAAATTTGGTATTGTAGAATAATTTAATCTTTTTCGATATTTATTTAACATATGAAACCATTGTGAAATGGCATCAATGCAAAATGTATTCGAAGATAATTATTTAAAGTTTTCGTTTAAATTAAATATAAATGACTATTGAATTTTTTTCGTAATTATTTTAAACATCAACTTTAGGATCTGAAGGCGAAATAATCATATTTAAGAATATTACCATGCTAATTTTAGCCTCCTTTAAAGAGCTATATTAAAATGAAAGAACAATTCAATAATTTAATTTTCTGAAAAAATGCCTAAAATTTGTTTATAAGAAAAATTTCCGCGAAATCAATATTTAACGGAGAACATACTTAGAACGGCGAAGTTTTTTTATAGGGTTGTCCACGAGATAGAAATCCTTGTTTCTTGTGGTGGTGGAGGGACAAATCCCCATCTGATCTAGTGAAACTAGACCAGATCCATGAGCCCATAAATCTGCACAAAAGTCTAAGAACAGCAGGGGGAAGCAACAGCCTCCTTACAGGAAGCCCCAAAGATTGCAGAATGTGTTGAGGAGAAAAAAGACTGATGTCACATTTGGTGCAAATTGGGAAGCTTCTTTTGCCACCTTCACAATTCATGCACCTCAGGTGACCAGTCGAAAATCGCGAGAATACCGTCTGATAATATCTGGAACCCTTGAATGATATGGCGGATCCAGGGTGTCTCTGAAAGTACCATGGGTGTACAGGAAGGACAACCCAGGTTCTACATATTAATTCCTTAGCCCTGGAGTAAATCTTGTTCACGTGAGGACCCTGTGGTCTTCCGGATCCATAGGGTCGCAGACAGCCGCTTTCGCAAGGTCATCTGCTACTTCGTTTCCGGGCAGGCCTATATAAGAAAGGATCCACTATAGATGGATAGGGTGCCGATCTGAAAGCTGTTTAAAAAGGTGTAGAATACTCCTGCTGGTACCAGTAGATGGTCAATTGGATAATTGTTGGAAGAAGGATCGGCTCTCTGTCAGAATGAACCTTGAAGGAACCTTTACCATGAACCTTGTTTCTTGTAGTAAATTAATACAGATTCTTAATATTAGAATTCAATTTCGTCATTTTTAGAATTCATTTCATTCGTTTTCTACATTTTATTGGAATAATTGAATAGTTATCAAAGGGTATTGTAAGCTCACTTTCAAATAAACTCATCGTTTATTTTCGCCATATCAAAACCGTTGCCAAATTCCATTTGATATGGACAATAAGGAAATTGTTCATGCACATGCTCAAACACAATAACTTTTATAGGCTGTCTTTTGTTACTAAAAACAGATTAAAATTTCGTGTTTCAGAAGAAAACTTAGTGATCTATTTCTAAAATTACTGGATAGTTTCACCAAAGTTAGAAATGTTAAAAGGTGCAATACATCTATTTATATAAAAGCACAAAAGCCACAACATAAATAATATATTTGTTAATCATTTCATTTATTCAAAAATTACCTGTTTATTTCTTGAAATAATGGAATCTAAGCAATGAATAATTTAAATTTAGGGAATCATGTAAATAAATTTTGGCGCAAATTCTGTGGTCGTGGTCAAGGTAACAGACTCGTGGCTGGAATGTCATGATTTCGAGCCTAGTATCTCTGAAGACCCGTTTTGTAGGAGAGTGACGCACGTTAAATCTGTCGAGAGCTGAAATGTTCTCTCGTTGGGGTGGTGTGGTAGTTAGGAGAGGGGAGTGCCAGCTCAGGAGTCATCCTCGTCACTTGACCATGGTTCAAAATAACCAGGTCGATCATCTTGAGTAGGTGAACAGTGCGACGTTAATATTCACTCACTCGGCGTAAATTCTTTGAAAACGTCACCAGTTTATTAGTCGTCGGGCCAATACGTAAGTAGCAGATTGTTTCATTTTATAAAAAATTGATTGAAAAATTAGACTTTTCAGTGTTTACTTAATTATGAATTAAAATGACTTATCACATCTTCGAAGGTTAACAGACGTGAAAAGTTGGGCCATCTATTTTAGTTTTTGTTCAAATTGTTAGAAAAAGAATGCAAGTGGAGGAATACAGAATTTAAGGATTCGTTTTAGATTAAATTACATGGGAAAAAGTACTGCGGTTGAAAAAAATGCTTGTCTGAATTTATCACATGAAATAATATTCTCACTAGAATTCTTTTCTTATTAAGATATCTCAAACCAATCATTTTTATTTGTCTTCAAAGATATTTATTATCTTCGTATAATACACTAAACTTCAAATAAAAAAAAAGAAGCCCTGTAAAACAATATATTTTTTTAAACCAGTAAGTAACAACATTTGATCTTCGATAGAAAATGAATTGTTCCATCTATGGTTCTGACTTCATGACTTTTATCCAAAGGCTACTGTGCTGGGGCATTTTTTTTTCTCGGAGACTATTTCTTTTCCTCGACTTCAACTGAGAAAAGAGAAGGACACGCAAGTCCCCATTTTTTTTTTCTGAACTTTAATTCACCAGATATTTTTTTCCTCCCTTGGATGTGTAGGAGGATGAAAAAAAATGCCCCGCAAGACTTCTATTTTTTCCCTTTTCCCAGTCTCTTTTCGGTTGCTGTCTTTTGAAGAAACGTCCAAAGAAGTATTCGGAAGTGTAGATAAAATGACACAAAGTTGTCAATGAAATTCAAAGTGGGATGAAAAGAAAATCCATTGGAAAGGCAGAAAAAGAATCTAGTTGCCTTTATGGATTGGTGCCCAAAAGGAATTTGAAAAGTGTGAGATTTTTCCCCACAAATCGAAGATTGCCAGTTGAAACCTTTTTTTTAGGCACCAGAGATACTCATTCATATTTTTAAAGCGCCCAGAGGGTCAATGAATACTGAATAACTTTTCACCTAGAGAAGGTCTAAGGTCGTGAATGAAAAGTGTATTGATCACATAGCAAAACCATTAAACAATTTGTCAGTTTTTATTGGAATAGCTGTTTACCTTGAGTATTTGTATGGGACTTGGTTAATCCAGGGCAGCTTTTCCCATCCGAAGTCCATAGCACAGTGCTTCTCACACTTTCTATACTTCCTACCCAATTTTAAATCATAATTTTCATCTTCCCCCTCCATACAATAACAATGCATTTTTTTTATTGAAAACAATTATAAAATCCCCGTCCACCACAAATTATCACACGGGGCTTACAGAAGTAAGTATTAAACACACATTCAGGGGAAACAAAAAATAAAAAAAATATATACATTGAGGTTAAGAAGAAATACAAATATTTACAACAAATTCACAGAAATTTTTGAAGGCATTTCTGGTGGAAAGAAGTTGGTGAAAATTCGGAGGCCAATTTATATTAAGTCCCTTGAAAGCCAGTCTTAGGATCTTTCTTTCTCTGGCAAACTTGGAACATAGAAGGAGCACATGTTCTACATTTTTCTCGCCTTCAATATTACAATCACAGGAAGATGACGGAACTAAATTAAATTTGTTGAAGTAGCTTTTGAAATTACCATGACCAGTGAAAAATTGGGTTATTTTGTAGTTAGTGTAAAAATGATGGCATGACAGTCTCATATTAATGGTTGGAAAAAATTTCTTTGTTATGCTCCCTTTATTAGAAATGAGATATTCTTGGTTTCAAGACTTCGTCATTCTTTCTTTCGTGATCCTCTTGTAAAACGATTTAGGAACATTAACGTCAATGTCACAATTTTGAGATTGAATTCAATAATAATAATATACTTTGACGTAAAGCTACATTATGACTTTAATTATAAACCGTACAAATAATCAAGATAAGTATTAAATTTTGTATATAATTTTAGGACATGGGGCCATAGGGTCAATGGTTATTATTAAATTTGTTCTTAACTTAGTACTCTCTATCTGTTAAATTCATTACGAAATACATTCTGTGCAGTACTGATACGTTTATAAGTAAATTACATCAGTGTAAATGTGTATTTTATTTTTTATTGTGTCAGAATGTATTTGTTTTGCTTCCTTTCAGTAAATTAATAATTTCTTAAAATAATTTTTTGTTTTCGAATTTTCGATTTACTCGTGCCCCCTTTTAGGGTTATCACGCCCCCTCCCCCACACACTCAGTTTGAGAAACACTGCCATAGCAACTTTGAGTGGAGACGTATTTTTAGGGTCTATTTTTCAGAGGCAATTAATACATGAATTAAAAGATTAATGATAAAATATTGAGAGTAAAATAATTTAATATTGACAGTAAAATTTTAATGTTCTACAAAAGTCCAGAAATATCCAGTTAAAAGACGCTCGTGTTTTTCTGGAGCCTTTTATAGTTAACGATGAATAAATTACATGCAAAGAAATTTTCTGCAAGAAATAATTTTCTAAGCATTAAACTAGTCTAGAAAAAAAATAAGAGCCAATGAGAGGTAATTATTTCATTTGAGTAATTGGAATTGGCTAAAATGTATTGCTTGTGTTGTTAAACATTAACCTAGTGATGTAGCGAACGAGCATTAGTTAACAGATTTCTCGTTGGGTGGCGTTGTGTTATGTAATATATAATGAGAGATTTAAATTGTTTTCAAAATGGAGAGGATTTAAATAGTGCTTGTTTGATTCCGAAAGTCCTCGAAGTATTTTTATTTCTTTTAGCTTTGCACTTTTTCTTGTATTCTTTAAAAGAATACATATATTATGTTCTAGATAAACTAAAAACTATTTCCCGTAAAAAAAAATTCCATGTATGCCTAGAAATTTGCTGAATCACAAATGTTATTTTAAAGAAAAAATATCTATTTTAAAAATATAATAATAAAAATAATAAAACTATACTAAAAAATAAACAATATATGAATACATACCATGTTTATTATAATTAGAGGCTAAATTATTTTGAAGCTCATGAAATAAAATTCAAAAGCAATCATTACTAAAGTTATATATTGGTTTGATTTTTTCATTCATTTCTAAATTTAGAATATTGACATCGAAGAAAACAATCCCTTTTTATCACCAAATCGTATTTCTTTAACCACACCAGTTCATTGAAAATGAATTTTAAAAAGTACGTAGTAAAATGTGAAACAATTTTTAAAGTAGTCTTTAAGTAATGATATCGAAAATAATATGAATTATGCTAAGCGAAGCAAGATAAGTGATACAGTTATTGTTTTAAATGTAGCTAACTTAATATTAAAAAAGCTGTATAATTATTTAAATAACATGAATTGGAACAACGTGAAATATAGTTATTATAATGATTCCAATTAGAAACAAATGCAGAAAATAACACATTTCTAAATAATACTCTATCAATCAATTAGAATCCTTTTTTTTTTAAGTTCTTCCACGAAATTTGTCCAATATAGAGTTGCTTGTTTCACTTCACTTCAGAGGTAGTTGTTACAAAAGAGAGAACTGGATTACTTGAAAGACTGACAGATTTGTAATTAACACAGAGAATAATGATTCCCATTGAAGAAAATTGAAATGTAATTCGATTTATTACTCAAAAATTTCTGTCTCCATCCAATTTATGTTCGTTGTATATAATTAATCTCAGAAGGATTCACACTTGACCATTTTTCTTTACCCTGAAAACTGATTCAAAGTCCTTCGAACACAATCCATCAAAAAAGGAAATAATATCTTCAACGCTTTTACCTCCTTTCGACTTTCAAACTGAAATAATTAAATGCAAATTAATCAGTGCTTAAATCCTTAAACGCATTCTGCAGTCTTCCCCGCACAAAGTCGTTATTATTGTTATTATCACCGCAGAACTTAAAAGCTTTTAACTTAATTATATATCGCAGGTTTATGCCTTTTACAAAGCAGAATCGCCAAAGACAAGACACTCGAAAATAGAATTCTATCGAATGATAAATTGAAAGTGTGAAAAAGAAGCCAACTGATTTAATTCGGACCACATCTTTCTCGAAAGTCATGTAGGAATTATTAATCTTCCACTCACACGCGCGCTGGAACGAAAAATGGCCTCTAATAAGACAGAGGCAACTGAGAGATTGTGAACCACTTTTTTTTCAGGGACGCTTTTGCACGAGTTTCTTTGCACCTGCCAAACTTAGCTAATAGCCCACGGGACAAGTCCGTCCGAGGTGGAGGGTAGTAAAAAAAAAAAAAAAAAGTGAAAAAGTACCTTCCCCAAAACAAAACATAATAAGAAGAAAAGAGTTGCTACTGCCTGTAAGGGAGCAGCGGAATGCTTGTGAGCTGTTGTAGGTATATTCTTTTCTTCGAGAACTTGTCCCTCATCAAGTAATGATGACGCTACGAATTCTTTGCATAGTCTGTCAATAGCGCCGCGGGGGTCTCGAATGGTATAGCATTGGGCTAATCGACAATTCAGACCAGATTTGCTGCTACCTTTTAGTTTCAGTCACTTTACTTGGACGTCGTGTCCCAATATTAGGTTTTTTTGTTGGAGGGGCATTGCGCAAATTGCGATATGGGACAGCAGTTTTTCAAATGCTCCTGTCAAAGTTAAGGATGCGAGAAGACACGAAACAGATAAAATAGAAGACACAAGAAAAAAGAAATTGTTTGAAAAACCAAACAATTGATCTGATCAGCATAAAAAGAATTACTCAAATAGAACCGCTTTTTAGTCGTCTCCCATCAATTTTACACTAATACTTTTCGGCGGTTCTATTATGTTTTTATTTCCTTTTCATCTAATTCAAAATACACTTTTTTAACGCAAATTTTACTTCAAAGGATTTTATTCTTCACCATAAAGATAATAAGAAAAAGCATTTACTTCAATCTTTTTTAAGTGAAGAACTTTTTAAATTTAAACTTTTTCTTCAATAAAAATTTTAAAAAAAAATTAAAGTTCTTTTTTTTTTTTTTTTTAAATCACATTTGTTCATTAAACGTAATATTAAATCTTATTAAATTTTAAATCATGAGGAATATTTTCAGGATACATGAAACAAATAAGCAAACAAATCAAAAACACAAAAATGAAATAATTCAAGAAACAGTGTACATTATGTAAACATTTAAAAAAAAAAGATAATTCTTTTTCGAATTCATAATGATGCAATAAAAATCCGAAACTTTATAATTTTCGAATCCCATGCCCATTTAAGATAAAAGTATAAGAACTAAATTGGAATAAAAATTATTCCGATACTAAAATTACATTTTGATTTTACTCGTAAACACAAAAAATAACATTTTATTAATCACTTATTGCCGATTTCTCATTGAAGCAATGTATTATTTCATGTATATATGTTCTAAAGTTTATATATATTGGCTGCTCAATACTTCTAAGTATATTTTTAAACTAAATATTAAATAAAGTAATACTAATATTAAATAAAATCTTTATTTGTTGTTAGAAGTGTTCACTTTATATTATGTTAAATTTTCAGATCTTCAACTTGAACAATGAAAACAGAACGGTTTATTTATAGAATGTTTCGAATTTCTTTTTAAAGAAAATGAAGAGACATGATAAAATGAACAGATGATAAAAATACAAAATACACAGTGAATAGATATGATGAAATGCAGGATGGATAATAAATAATATATAAAATGAATAGATATGTTATAACTTAGTTTATAGCAATATCTCGATATTTCTCCTTCATAAAAGTATTCCGAGCTTAAATTCTGTTGTGTAATAATAGTTTAAAACAACAATTCATGCATAAAAAATTAGGTTTTTTTTTAATTTTAAGCAAAATAATTTAATTTTTAATAAACCCACGCACTTGCGTTAGAATTACATTCCAAAAGTAAAAGAGGAAGAAAAACACACATATATTGTTTGTACTGGAAAAATATTTTTTTGTGAGGATTCGTTACAATTTTCAAGAACCTGGTAATTTAATGGGAAAGTTTTAATCTTTGAAAATCTGCGAGATAAAATATTTAAAACTTAATTATTTTTTAGAAATTTCCCTGTTTTGGAATATGGATCTTCTGTAGCGCCTAAATATTTAATGTACAACGTCTTTACAATTGCAATACACGGTTTGGACGTCTTAAGATTCAAATTTTACGAAGCTCCATTTTACCCAGTGTCAATAGTATCAATGCACATTTAAAAAAAATTAAATAAATAAAATACAACTATAATGGATATTTTCTTAGAATTACTATAAATTTAGTTTGAATACATCACTGAATGGTTTCTTTAAGCATTAGAATAATTATATTATAAAAAACTAAACAGCTTGTGGAGATGTATTAATAATGCATTTCTAAAATTAACAACCACCGAAACAAACTTTGAACAATGTAAATTTTCATTTAATTGGTGTAAAAACAGAAATTTGAAAGACGTATTCTTAAATAAATTAAAGCAGTAAATTTTGAAGAGTTCTAGTTGTAAAATAAATCAATATTTACTCTTAACAATATGTAATTTGGTTTTTTCTAATAAAAAGCTTTCAGAAATGAACTTTAATATTTTGAGTAATCTTACAACTAAAATTAATATAAATTTCTTTTTTTTTTACATAAAAATTTTAGTAATTTCCATCACAAATGTGTTTTACTCAAGAAAATAAGGCTAAATATTTATTTATATAGCTTGTGCAAAATAAAAGAAATAAAATCAAATATTTCTTAATTTGAAGAAGTGTATATTAGAAAAATAGTCGATAAGTAGATTAAATATATTTTGTAATTCTAAATGAGAGATTTTCTTAAGGGAAAACCTACGTTAATTATTTTTCAGCAAAACACAATGCTCTTAAATTTATACAAATTTGATTACCTTCTAAAATTTTAACAATTAAACACTTTTGTAGTGCTGGTTATCAAAAACCTGAACGAAAGTGTAAAAAATAATATTTGTGTTAAATAAATTACTACAAAAGGGTTCATTTCAAATACTAATGCTGGGAATCAAAACATATGTGATATTTCAAATGCTTTGCAATAATACCCCATCGAATTATTTACAAAGCAAATATAAGAAGTTCCAAAACTATTGAAGACAATGCATCATCTTTAGTTTGGTCATGTATAAAATGTATCTTTTCTTAAAAATAAACAACTAGCTAATTTGCATACGCAATGAAATATACTTTATAGTTCTGCACTGTCTAGCAATATTCTATCCTTATTACCATTATAAAATAATAATAGACTTTTATCCAATATTGTATTTCTATGCAAATTACATTTTCTGCGGAAATTATTTATTTACCTGTTCTGAAAATAACAAGAAAACGATTTTATATGCTAAACTAGTTACATATATAAGGAAAAATTATATTATGTAACATTGTATTGTGTATAAATGATGCATATAAATTGTCTTAGTATTTTAAAATTGAAAATAATCAGGTATAAATACGCGTATTCGTAAATATTCATTACAAATATAATAAGTTCAAACCTAGTGGATTGAATATATTTACTTTTATGTATTTTGTTTCTGGCAACACTGTTTTCTAATTGTGATTATTTCATTGACGATTAATCGAGTTGTCAAGGTCACACGAGGTTGTTAATGAAACTAAGTCTTGGGCTCGAATCTCATGCCATTTAAGATATGTCATATAAACGAACTGGTGCACGTTAAATCAATCGAATCTCAAATTCCTCACGTTGGCATAAAAGCTCGAGGAGTGGATTGTGGCTGCGATAGCCTAGTCGCCATGGTCCCAAACTCGCAACCAGCGTTGTCAAGTAATGGGCTCGAGTACCAGGACCAGTCCCAGGATCAATTCTAGTCTCACTCCCACCCAAAGTCCTCACGTTGGCATGGAAATTTGAAAAGTGGGGAGGAGATTGTGGCTGTGGTAGCGTAGTCATCATGGTCACAAACGTGACCAGCGTTGTCAACTCATGGGCTCGAGTCCCTGACCAGTCTCAGGATCAGTTCTAGTGTCACTTCCATCCAAAGTCCTCACGTTGGCATAAAAATTCGAGGAGAGGATTGTGGCTGCGGTAGTCTAGTCGCCATGGTCACAAACTCGCGACCAGCGTTGTCAAGTCATGGGCTCGAGTACCAGGACCAGTCCCAGGGTAAGTTGTTGTGCTACTTCGATCCAAAGTCCTCACGTTGGTATGGAAGTTTGAGGAGTGAATTGTGGCTGTGGTAGCCTAATGGTCTTGGTCACGAACCGGACCTGAAGTTTTCGAATCACGTGTTCGAGTCTCTGAGCCTCTAAAGATCCACCATGCGGAGAAGATGTCCATTAAATCTGCCGTGGCTCTAAGTCCACACGTTGGCGTGGTGTAGTAGTTAGGGGAGTGGAATGCCAGCTCAATGTTGGCACTTGATCTTGGAACAAAATCATGAAATCCGTCTCCAATTGTCCTTGTGTAGTACATTAATGAGTAGTCAATTAGTCAATCAATTATTTTTTTGTTGTGAAATTGAAGTTTTGTAAAGTTTGTTGTTTGGTTTCTCTATTACAAATAAAAATTCCTATGTAGATTTATATTGTTTTCATTTAGATAATTCACATAAGTCTCAAGGGAATTTCTCTGATTTTTTTTTTAAAATTTGAGTAAATTAGATTTATAAAAAAAAAACAATCTATTTTTTTAACTGAAGTACTGTGTTTAATGTTGTTCCTTACATTTTTAGTACAAAATATTTTAAGATATTGTGTCGCGAAAGCTAGTGACCACCATTTTGTAATTAAATACTAGAAAGCTGCGCCAGAAATTTTCTAATTCCACATGCTATTGACTCAGTTTTCTCGAATACTGTTAACTGTAACTGACACATACTAATGGAATTTTCATTTACTGCAATGTCAAATCAATATTATCTCAACTCATAAATGTTTATGCAATATTATTTCAATTCATAAATGTCAATTCAAATCGTTTCAATTTATAAATAGAGTGCTAAGTGATAGCATAATTCAAATTTCGTCGCAATAAGGCATACTATATTCCACTATTGAATCCCTTATTCAAAGTGGGGTGATTCAAGGGCTATGGGGGTGGTCTGGACTCGAGGACCTCCCCCCCCCCTTCCTCCTTGTTTGCACCACTGGTTCATAAACATTTCTAGTATGACGAAAAAATATCACAAAAAACTTTTTTTCACGCTTGACTCATAAAATATTTATTAATGCTAGAAATTTCAGAATTTTAAGTCTTGTGTCTGCTTTAAGGTATCCGACTACGTTCGGAACCATGATATTAAAAAAAGCGCGTAAATGAATAATTTTCATGATATTTAGTGTCACTTAGATTAGAATACATGTATAAAATTGTTTTAAGGACATTTTGACAAAAAAAAAAGAAAATTATTTGAATACATTTTGGCAATGAATTAACTTAGAATAACCTTTTTTCAAAATGTTCTCCTTTTGCGAGAAATGCTTCTATTATAATAATATTTTGTCTGTATATAGCTCAGACCTCTGTACAGAGGCTCAACTATGATTTTTGTAAAATTCACATTATTTTCAGAGTTACAACCCATTGAAATAATTATCGACGTTTTTTTTCTTAACATTTCTCCCTTCTGTTTTCGTAAAACAGGGATAAACCCATTTCTAATTTACAGATTTCAAAAATTCTAGATGAGCCTCTGTACAGAGGTCTGAGCTATATACAGACAAAATATTATTATAATAGAAGCATTTTTCACAAAAGGAGAATATTTTGAAAATGGGTCATTCTATGTTCCTTTTTTGTCCAAATATTGTACTTAAATAATTTTTTTATTGTAATACTATTCTTATAACAATTTTTTATACATTTTCTAATCTGACACTAAATATAATAAATATTATCCATTTATACACGCTTTTACAAAATCACGGCTCCGAACGTAGTCGGATACCTTAAAGTCATTTCATCGGTGATCGAATTTATTGAATTTTTTAAGCCAAACACCTGGTTATCAAAGCTTTTTTTTTTTTAATATTGTAATATTTTTTTTATTTAAAATCACCATATTTCATTCCCCCACTTATCTCAAAATTCCTCATTCGCCTAATTTGGCTTCCGATTCGTCCTATGTCTTAGAAAATACGCAATAAAAGTCATTTGTAATGAAGATGAATATTCAATTAAGATATTACTTTGAAACGCTATTTTGTGTTGAAGGAAAGCGAGTAAAGAGCGGTTGGAGAACAAAGACTGTGATGCCGAAAAGTTAATCTTGGGAGAAATTCTTCTTTGAATGTGATTCATAAATGTGCTTTCCCTTCTAAGTAATTAGAAACTACTCATTGAAAAGGAATATGTGTTTCATCATCCATACATTAAGATGAACAATTTGTCTTTATTCTACTGAAAGACATTTTAAATGTTTTACATTACATATCTAGTATTTTAATACTTCAAAGTAAACATTCATTATTTTAAAACAAATCTGCGTATTTTCCTTGCATTGCCCATTTTTATTAGGAGTTTGGGAAATTCCAAGTACTTTAAAGTAAAGAGTACTTTGAAAATAGTAAACAAGAATTTAGTAAAATAAGAATGTGATTTGGCTAAGGGGTATATAAAACTATTAGTATTTTGTGGAATAAAATAGGATAAATCCGTATATGAAACAAGCTATATGTATCTAAGGGTTGTTATTTTAATTATTTTCCTTCCTTTTGTAAATTAAAATTAAAATGATTTGATTAAAAATCATTAGGTACTTTTCCGTTTCTCTGGCGCAGGCGATAAAGGCGCCAAAAATGATACAACCGACGCCAAACGGAATATTTCCGTCGGTAACCATTTACCAACCACATTTTTAAAACAAGTGGCGGTCTTTTCTTATCAGAAACATCTTTTTCATAATACATCAAAATGGATGAAAAAACATTGAGAATGAACATTTATCAACATTTTTTATGTGTACATTGTAGGTTATCGAACATAAAGCGTGCTTGGAGTAATTTTACGCTGGTGAAACGGAAAAGCGCCACTCATTATTATATTTAAAATTTGATCGAATTATGCGAATTTATATTGTTAAAAGACGAACACAATAATTGAGGAAGGGGTCTTAATACGTTTAAATTCATTGTTATTAATTTTATTTTCTATATGATGCACTTATTTCTTTTTCTTGAATTCTTTTTTTCCTAACAATAATAAATGAAGGACTTTTATTCGAATATTTGAATCATAAACTAATTCTTTCATGAAAGAATTAATTTGTGTTTAGATATCTACTTCTTAATTTAGTCATATTTCACCGGTGTTGTTTTTGTCAATATTTTATTTATTTTTATGTTTTAAAGGGGGTGACTTTGTTTAAATTGATGAGTAATTTCATTCTATCAAACCAATGACGTAAGGTAAAATATTAGTCTCCACCCCCTGTAAAATCAGATTTGGTCTCTAATATTTTAAAAATTCGATAAATACACACTTGGCGTCGGTCAGGCTTTTGGCCTCCTAGAATCCTGCCTCCCCCTTCCTTGATGCGGGGGGATTACGAGTATGTAATTCACTATGAAACAGTTTGGCATATTTAAAAAGTTTAAGAAATTCCGACGCACAGTGTGTGTAATAATTTAAGACACATCTTATAAGACATCACTTAAAAAAAAAGAGGCATTGAAAATATGAAGCAAATCATACAAGCAGCCAAACCTCTGTTCGTTTTTCAGTGAGAAGTAATTCACGCAGTGTTTCACTAATAATTTATATGCAATATCCACGATTTGTCTACGATTTTAAAACTATTTCTAAATTCAAAATTAATAAAAAATTGGATTGGAATGTTGAGATTTAATTTAAAATAGTAAACAATTCTTAGAAGTAAAAAAATACTTTTGGTAACTATTGCTTATAAAAAAAAAATAACATAAAGCTCCTT
This sequence comes from Trichonephila inaurata madagascariensis, assembly GCA_019973955.1. Classification (NCBI taxonomy): domain Eukaryota; kingdom Metazoa; phylum Arthropoda; class Arachnida; order Araneae; family Nephilidae; genus Trichonephila; species Trichonephila inaurata. The sequence continues at coordinate 1,077,125 of BMAV01016922.1, forward strand.
ATTAAAGATCATTATCAAAATGAAATGAAGATGAAATTTTCCAATAAAAATCATAGATTATTTCAGTAATTATAACTCATTAACTCTATATTGTTTTTCTTTTAAAAAACATTTATAATTTTATCTTAAGATATTAATTAATGAAGCTCACCATTATATAACCGCGTCATATATAACGCACACGAAGTATAAATTCATTAAATTGAGAGTATTAAATACTGGAGCGAATTTTTCTTCAACAACTGAAACGAATCCGCGTAAGGACGTGCCCATCTACCTCCAAATTATCCCGAATCTATTAAGAAAGATCCCTTACGCCGAAAGGTCAGTTAAAGATGGCGTGATGTGTTCAGCCTGGCTACTGACCTTCGATCCTGCCATGCCCCCTGTTTTCGCACGTGCCCCATTGACATCATCAAGACCCGCGCACGCGCCGTGTAGGTTGGCAAGACAGAAGAAAAAGTTGCCGCTCCAATTTATTACCATTCTTCTTTCTTGGGCGAGATATCCTTCAATGTAATTCGTAGGATTCATATTCGACCGATTATGGAAGTGAGTTTTTTGCTGAGATAGAGATCCCCCGAGGACTTGTTTTTGATTTGCCGGTTGGACCACGACAGGTATCATTCAGGAGGGTGAGAAAAGGAGGGGTTAAGGAGACACCTGACGGCCATTGATGACTGGGTGCAAGTCGCTTGATGACACAGTGGTCATACAAGTGGTGACAGTAGACTCTAGCAATTTTCTGGACTTCAATTGGTGATGGGTTTTTCAGAGTAAATTACAACAGTAGTTGAGTTATGTACCGCTGCAAGTGAGTCAGATGGATGTTTTGGTCGAGAATTATATTAAAAGACCTCACAAAAAGATAGCGATAAATTATTCAGAATACATATTTTCGTTTTCTTTGCGTTTTGTCACTGCAGAGATATTTCATGGTGTTTTGAAGTTTCGATGGGTTTTTGAATGAGGTGATATGCAATAAATAATTCATTGGTATCTATCTTCCTACCGAATTTGTATTCCCTTGGATATTGTAAACGTGTCTTTATATGTAGTTGGTTAATGGATTTATCAATGTCAAAAAAGGTTGTTGTCAGCGTGAAGGCGATAAATGTGATTGAAAATATAATTTATTTAACCTTTTGGTTGGATACATTTATCGTCATCGGTTGTCACGATGAATATAAAAAACACATAATCAAAACTTTTATATGTGTATCAATTTTTTCACTTGAGAAGTTTATTTTTAGATTATTTGAGCTACAAAAATATGGCAAGAAAATTTTAAAATATTTTTTTTTTATCATTATTGAGATGGTAATACATATGCGCTATATAAGGAGGAATATGTAGAACAAAGTGATATTTTTATTTCATTGCAAAATTTTAAAAAAAAGTAAAATATTTTTTGAAAATTATTTAATTAAAATGTTGTTTATATTTCTTTTATATAAGAGGATATGGATAGTTAGTAATTTATTAATTAAAAAGTGTTCTTACAGTAGCTCACAGAAAGAAAATATTCTGGTTAATTGTTATTTCATTTTTAAAGTTCGACAATTGGCTTAAGCTTACAAAATATTTACTTATTGATTTTAAATGCAATGGAAACAATTTAATATAGAATTTAGAACATTTTTCTGATAAATAACAAGATAACATGAAGTAAATGCTTTATTATCCGATAAATTTAAGTCCAAATTAACGTTAGATTTAAAATTACATAAGAAAAATCAATCAAAACTTAAGAGAAAATTCTAATTCTCTCTCTTTCTCGTTCCCTCAAATAAAATATGAATTATATAGTTAAACTCTTATATTATCGTGAAAATCTTATTTTCTAGATCTTTCACAAAGTATTAGAATTTAGCCTTTCATTGAGTTAAAAAAAAACAATCCAGGTTTTTGAGGATTTAAGAAAAAAATATTGCGCACAAACATTGAAAAAAAAAATAGATGTTTACAAACAGATTTTAATTATTTCAACCATATAATTTAAATAGAGTATTTTTTGAATTCAGAATGTATAGAGGAATATTCTCTTATACATATAATCTTCATTAATTGTTTTTTATTATAAGTTACTGTGTTGTACAATGATCATTTACATTTAATTTTCACCTTTGATCTTAAAAGGCTCAAGAGATGGGGAAAAAAGTATGATACCCACTTCCCCCTACAATTCTTTTCAAATCATATTGATGTACATAACTAAATTTCAGTGAAAGCAATATGTTAACCCTTACGAAATTTGATGTAAACCAAATGAAAAAAAAATTCAAAAAATATTAGCTGTTTGATTTGAGAGGTTAGATTATCTTGTGTAATATATGTGTTCTCTCTATATTTGGTTCATTAATAATTATATTCTGTTACATGAAGCATTCCATATTTATTAATTAACCCAGCGTTTCTCAAACTGTGGGGTGCGGTCCCCTAGGGCAATATGAAAATTCTCCGGGGGAGGGGGCCATGATCACATGGAAAAGTCGAAAGCAAGAGATTATCTAAAAGTATTATTTATTTTACTGAAAGGAAGCAAACTAAAATACATTCTGACATAATAAAAAATTAAATGCACACATTTACAATGACTGAATATACTTACAAATATTTCAGTACTGCATAATGTATTTGACAATTAGTTTAAGAACAAGTTTAATAATTACTGGTAACCTCATAAACTTGTCATATAATAACATTATATACAAAATTTAATACTTATCTTGATAATTTGTACGGTTTATAATTGAAGTTGTGTATTGCAGATTTAGTGTCAAAGTACATTATTATGAAATTCAATACATTGTTATTGTATGGAGGAGGGTACGATGAAAATTATGATTGAAAATTGGTTCGCTAACATTGAAAGTTTGAGAAGCACTGAATTAACCTTAACTTTATTTTTATTATCTGACTTAGCCCATTAAATCTGGAACATGAATAACTACATTAATTTTTTAACTGAATTTTCCCGTATCTATTGATTAAACTTACTGTATATAATCTGGTAAATATATTTAATCAAAGTGTGTTTCGCATCTATATTTTTAAAAATCGGTCCCAAATCATTATTGCGTATTGTAACGGAGTGCATAACATTGAAGACAATATTACTTCACCAACTCCTTGTAGTAAACAATCAAACTATTTTGCTCAATACTCTCCAACATAACCATTGCCATGTATCAAATCTGTTCCAACAAAGCTCCTTAAAGAAACTTTTGCCAGTAGGAACTCCCCCGCAAATCTAATCCCCTCACTCCGCCACCTCACTCAGGATTTCCTAGCATGTCCTCTGCTAAGATATCCGAACGGTTCGATTAAGTTTCTCGGACACAACCGTATGAGGAAAGTAATTCCGACTTTGCCGAGAACTGTTTTGATTTTAGCCAACTTGGCGTGAAGCGTGGACCCAACGCATTCGCACGACCCGCATTGCTCGAGCTCTACTAATTGAGTGTTATCTTGTAACTTTAATATTCATCACATGCAAATTGCTACGTGGGACCGGGGTTGGGGGGTCGGAGCCTATCTGCTGTTATAATTTTCGAAGACTTCATTATTCAGAACTGTAATTATCGTTCGCATGTTGGTTTCGACGGCGTTTAACGACTCTTGTGCCAAAATACTGAAAATGAAAGAGAGTGGTTTTTAAAATTAGGGATTGGGGAGTACCGGATTATTTAGTGGGGGGATTGAGGTTTAGTGCAGTTTGGCGTTTAGATGTTCCGAATTTTGTAAAAAAAAATTTTTGCATAAAGAATCAAAGTCGGTGGGAATTGATGTATTTTGATTGATAGAGAAACTGGCATATTTATTTAGATTTTTTTAGATTAGAGATTTGGTAAAACCCGATTATCTAGTAGGGTTTTGAGGTTTATGAATTAGGATTTGGAGGTTGGTTTTTGATGTAAATCACAAGTGGTCTTCAAACTGTGTTCCACGAAACCCAAGGGTTCTACAAGGGATACCCAAGGGTTCCGCGAGTTACAATAAAAATCGGAAAGAAAAATTATAAAAAAGTATGCAAAATGGATTTTTATTCTCTATAAAGTCTGTATAAACACAAATATCTTCCTAGTCATTAAAAAACTACATTTTTTTAATTATACATAATGACCTTATTTTGTAATACTTTAAACTTTTATTATAACATAATAAAAGAATATTAAAACGTTTTTTCTTTGTATATGTTACCTACTAGATTGTGAATATTATATTGTTTATCCCGGGTAACACACGAAATAATTTCACACACGTTAGTACTAAGTGTTTCAATGGAAAATTCCCCGTTTTTTCCTTTCGGGAAAAATACCTATCATGATGGAGAGCGAACAACGTATCGATATATCAACAAATTTGACATCAAAATCTAAATTTTAGCAAGAGCAGTTCCCAAATTCTATGTTGCAAATTCATACAAATACACAAGATTTCTCACACAACTATAAACATTTTAAAGCCATTCAGAGCAATGTGTTTTAGCGAAAACTATTTCTCAACATGTTGAGCTACAAAAAAAAGCATAAAAAAAAATTAAACGCAGAATATGACTGCAAATAATTTCAACAAATCTAGGCTTTGACAGTTTGTGTAAAACATTGCAAACATATATGCCATTTACTAAATATAATGTACGGATAGGTGCCACTTACACCACAATTTTAAATATAATTAATGTGTAAATTATAGTTAAAATTGTGTTACAGTTTTTTAATAACAAATATAACACATTCATTTTTTAAAATTGTCTTTACATAGTAATAATATTTTGATCTAGTTGAAATATTATTTTGAACATATTCTGTGTGTAATGGGGTTTCCGAAAGCACTATAATGCTCTAAGGGTTCCATAAGTGAAAAAAAGATTAAAGACCACTGATGTAAATCATCAAGATTTTATAAGAGATTTATAATCAGTAAGAGATAATCTGTTATAATCTTTTACAGCATTTTAGTTACACCAATTTGTAACTAAGAAAAATGACTTAATCGACTCGTGCTTAAAGTATCCGACTACGTTCGGAACCGTGATTTTAAAAAGGCGTATAAATGGATAATTTTCAGGATATTTAGTATCACTTAGATTAAAATACATGTATAAAATTGTTTTAAGGACATTTTGACAAAAAAAATATTTAAATACAATATTTTGGCAATGAATTAACTTAGAATAACTTTTTCAAAATGTTCTCCTTTTGTAAAAAATGCTTCTACTATAATAATATTTTGCCTGTATATAGCTCAGACGTCTGTACAGAGGCTCAATCATGAACCATTTGAAATAGTTATCGGCGTTTTTTTCTTAAAATTTCTCCCCTCTGTTGTCGTAAAACATGAATAAACCCACTTCTAAGTTATATATTTCAAAAATTCTAGTTGAGCATCTGTACAGAGGCCTGAGCTATACACAGGCAAAATATTATTATAATAGAAGTATTTTTCACAAAAGGAGAATATTTTGAGAATGGGTCATTCTATGTTCATTTTTTGTCAAAATATTGTACTTAAATAATTTTTTATTGTAATACTATTCTTAAAACAATGTTAGATACATTTTATAATCTAAGTGACACTAAATATCATAAATATTATCCATTTATATGCTTTTGCAAAATCACGGTTCCGAACGTAGTCGGATACCTTAATCGAAAATTAATTGAATCCTCGACTTTTGCTTTGAAGTGCAACATTAATAAATTAAATGGCTACGGTAATCTAGTAGCCAATCACGAACTCGTGTCATGTGTGAGTTCGAACCTAGTGCTACTGAAGATCTTTCGTGTTGATGGCTAGATGCACATTAAATTTTTCCAGCTCAAAGTCCTCCCGTTAGTGTGGAGTGGAAATTCAAAGAGGGAGGTGCCGGATCAAGTGTCATCTTCGTCGCCTGACCATGGTTTAACCCTTTCTCGGTCCTTGGGAAGATTACTTCCCATCTACATGATCTTACAAAATACACCTGTAAGAAGCTCAAAACCCATTATAATATATTAGCCTTACTATTATAACGATGGGAAGACTAATTCCCGCTTCAGTTTTGTGCTGCTGCACATAATGCAGCGATTATGACATCTGTAAATCGGACAAAAAAGGATGGTGCTCAAAAAGAAGTACCTTGTCCAAAAGCTTTCGCTGTATAGAACAATGTCATGGGAGGGGTTGATAGATTCGATCAAAGAAAAGAAAGATACCAAATAAGATCTGCAAAATGATGGCATCGTATCTTTTATTTTCTTATTGACGTTGCCATCATAAATAGTTTCATACTGTGGCAAGTGAACAAAAGAAACATAAGTTGACACCAACTAGCATTCCGTATAGCATTAACTCGTCAGCTAATTGGCGGATATTCCCCAAGAAATAGGGTAAGGACATCCTGTTAGATTCCAAGCCGAGCAGTGCGAGTTTCGGGATGATGTGAGCTTGGCCAATGTGAGAAATCATGTGCCAAAGATGATTTTCAACTATAGACGATGTAGTAAATGCAGCAGAAAGAAACAAGAAAAGAGGACCCGCTATATGTGTGCAAAATGTGACGTCCCCTTGTGAATTGCAACATGCTTCTCCTCTTTTTAAAGCAAATAATCCCTACTAAATGTAATGTTCTGTATAACGGTGAATGGTTCCTAGGGAAGTATTCTTCGTACTGAAGCTTCTCATTAGAAAACAAAAGAAACAATAAATAAAAAATAAATTATTGTTTAAAAAAAAGCAACTTAAGAACACCATTTTATAGTTGATTGAACTGAATTGTAACTTAATCGTTTAGTAGTCAAATCTGGAAATGGGATCTGAAATTGGTCGCCAGGTGCGGGATGGAATCTGAAAAAGGGAAATCGTTAATCCTGATGATCCTGATAAAAAAATGGAAATTTTTTTTTATTAAATTATGGTTTTGTTATCGGTTCTGGACAAGTGAGCAAAATTTCGAATTAATTTGACCTTTGAAAGCGGGTAAAAATTAAGTTCGATGATTCCCCGTTACATACAAGTGAAACTTATAAAAGGGTGTTTATTAGGTTATTTAATTGGTGCCTTTTAATGTAAATCCTATATTTAGTTTAAAAAAACTGTGATAGTAAAAGAGAAGAGTGCAAAAATGATAAAATGCATATAAGTAATTTAAATGCATTTGCTTACATATTTGGTATTACATTTGTTAAAATTATAGTACATATAGAAATTATAGCGATAGTTTTATTAGTTTAATAGTTTTTAGAGTGGTAATTTAAAGCACACACACAAAAACACAAAATGAAATTTCTTTTGCTGAAAATATTTAAAATTACTTCTAAAATATATTTAAAACTTAAGCGTATTGAATTTTAAAAAGTACAAAACGAAAAGAACAGCGTTCTTCAAAATAATCGGATTAAATTACTGTCATAAATAAATATCCTTACACCAAATAAGAAAAAAAAAAGAGTGAATAAATGAGCTGTGCATTGTAAATTTTAATTGCCTTTCCATTTATTTAAATTCTGATGTAATATAAAAACAACAAAGCTTTTTTAAAAAGAAAAAAAAATGAGATTCCCATTTATGAATTTACACACGACTTAATTACAAATGCCAAAACGGAGCATAATAGCTCCAAATTCCAATTCGTTTGTCACGCCAAATAAAATAAAAATGGAAACGAAGAAAAATTCTGTAAGACTAAATCATGTAATGAAGAATTTTTTTTTTTTTAAAAGAATTATTTCTTTCTTTTCACAACTTTTCTCAGTATAATGTGAATCATTACACAGAATCACGGATTATGGATTTGTAACGAAACAAGCATAAATTCAAATCGCCATTCACACTGAAAAAAGAATTTTTTTTTATCCCGAATACAAAAACCGGAAATGTCAAGTAAGAATAAAAATCACACAATAATGAAGAATTGTCAGGCAGCGCAAATTAGTGGTCTAAAAGTGTTTCCTCTAGTTTTAGTAATCCCAGAGTATTCCCCCATTTTTTTCCTTTACTTCTAGGGAAAAATTTTCCATGTTTAACATTTATGATGAGGGAAAAAATGCAAATCCTTGCTTGAAATATTCATGAATAAAGCGCGGAATTTTTTCTACTCTTCTCCGACATTTCCCGAATTTTGGATAAGTTATTCGACAGCGTAAAATTTATGCATAACTTTGAGAGATTTTTTTCCCCTGCATTATACCCCGGAATCAATGTATAAAGCATAATAGCTGCAGAAGTTTAATTAGCAAAGGTTTAATGAAAAGGCGACTGGAGCAACAATAGCTTATCTTGGTTCTGCCTCCATTTATTTCAAGGAAAATGTCCTGGTCTTAACAATACTCTTCTAAAAATGCTTATGGTTCAGTTTCTATAACATTGTTGTAGGGGTTATCGATTCAATAAAATGATTAGGGAGCTCACATTTTTAGGCGGTGTTTATAACCGACAATTTCGTAATTCTTTAAAGGGTGATAAATTGTGAAAGATGATATTTTTCGTTTCCTTTTTTTTTCTTTCTTCTTCTTTAAATTTTTCCTGAAATTATAATGAAGTCTAAAATTAATTCCTCTTCTGGGAGTTTGATGAAATAATTCACGGATTCATGAAAATTCCCAGCAGCTATTTTTAATTAAAGTTAGAGATTAGTATCCAACGGTATGTAAAAAGAAGAAAAAAAAATCGTTTAAAAATGTACGTGATTTTGTTATGACGAAGAATTTTGTTTGAGGATTTAGAGCTTAATTTCTCATTTGTTTTTTTTTTAAAGAATATATATCACACTTTCGAAGCACGTTTTAAAAGTCAGCTTTTTAACGTTGCCGTTTTGCTTCGGTGAAATTTCAATAAAAGTAGGATTAAGATTATGTATCGTGGTCAGAAATTGCCATTTTGGACAAAATGATAAAATATGGGAAAAAACCATCTATAAAAAATTCTTTAAACATGCTGAGAAGAAAGATGTGTTAAAGAATATAAATTTTCCCTTGTTACTTAGCGTCAACGTTTGTATAAGAACATAATTAATGAAAAAAAGCAGAGTTTAGAGTTACAAGATTATACGATGAGGATCATGTAAAGTAGGTACAACTTATGCATTAAAGGGTTGACCAGTCTCGTCAAATCAAAAGACGTCGCCAAATACCGCGATACATATCCAATAGTGAAAATCCTTCTCGCGCAAGTTGAAACACTTGCCGACATTATATGAATAGGTTAAATTGATGGACGGTGTACTACGTAAGTACCGAAAAGTTTATATCCAAAATATTCTGCATTGATTGCTTTAAAATCAACTTAAGTACTGTCTAGTATAAATCAAAAGTTAAAATTGTTAGTTTTGAAAACAGGAAAGTAACATTTTGAAATTGTTGCGTTTGACGGACCATTTTAGGACGAAACAGAACAAAAGAATACAATTTATGTAAAAACATAAGTAAACTTTAAAATAAGAATTTGAGGAATAAGTATATTGACATGAGAAATGTGTTCTGTGGCATTTTACGGCTCAATGAGCGTGCCACGTTGCTCCCCATTGGATCATTGCAAACACTACAAATTGTTGTGATCATTATACTAAACTTTTTTTAGTTTCGATGACGATTAAACGTTTCAATTCTAAAATGACATATTCATAATGTTAGGTTGTTAGGTTTAAGTTTTTAAATTATTAGTTTCTTAGTGTGTGTGTGTGTGTGTGTTATCAGCTTTATGAAACTATAGACAGATCTTGGATAGCTAATATATATATATATATTTTTAAGCAAATCATATAATCTTTAGTTGTAAGACTATAGATATTTTTGCTAAAACTTCTTGCAATATTTTTATATTTTTGGAATTGTGTATTAATCTATGTAATGTGTTTCGATTTAAAGTAAATAAAATCATAGCTAGAATTTTTTTTCTTTAAAAAATTACAAATAGGATAAAAATTTATACTAGAAAAAAAATGTCATGCGTCAAGTTCTTTCATTTATATTTATTGCTATAAAAATATTACAATTTTATTTAAATATTATCACACGAAAACATGCAAACTTGTTACCACTAAAAGAGCCACATGGATATGCTCAATAATTGGACGATAACTAAAAACCTGAAAGTTATTTGTAATATATTATTTTATTTTTTATTAATTCGAATAACTTTATTATATGTAAAGTGCAAACTATAAAAAAATTCATTTTGATGTTTAGCATTGTAATTATTTGATAATGTTAAATTTGTTGCAATGACTAAAATTCACTGACGTGTAAGAGTTTCAGATTTTCAGAGTGTCAAAAAATTTCTTTTAAAAAATATATTCGCATTTATACGTTGACAAGTGTAGTTTCTCTAAGAATTTATTTGTATTATTTAGGGGTAATTTGCAGTTAGTTTCATTAGTTTATAACGCAGATCGTTTTACTTATGAAATGGATTTCTAGTTGTTTAATAACTTTTCAGTTTTTTTTTGTATCTTGGTTGGATTTTGTTTTGGATGTGATAATAAAAACAGGATACTAAGCAATCATAACAATTGCTTTTTATTTATTAACCAGAAATAAAATTTCTTAAAGATGATATCAAATTATCAGTTATTTAATTGGGTGCAATTGTTGCGAGCTTTCTTTTTAACACGCTTTCATTAGCTTCACTTGCATGTAACTCAATGTTTGAACTCGATTTTTATCAACTTCAAAAGATCAGATTAATTCGAAATTTTCCACACTTGTCAATGACTGATGCAAAATACAATAATTTAGTAATTTTGTTCCGTTGTCCTGATCAGGATTAATGATTTCCCATTTCCAAATTCGGCGACTAATTCCAGATTTGACGAAAACGCTTATGGTTAATGCAAATATATGGTTAAATAAAAAAAAAGTATTCTTCATGTGAAAAAGGGAAGGAGATGCGTCAGCAATTTCTTCCCATAATATAAACATTTGCTCAGTTTTTCTGAAAATGGAAATAATAATAATAATAAAAAAAAAAAAATTGAGCATGTGGAAAAAAATAATTTTTGTTCTAGTTGCTTGTACTTTTAAGTCTAATGCTCATGTAATTTTCAGAGAAAACATTAAGCTCTTTTTAGTAAAAAATATCATTGACTTAACACCTTCCGCATTTAATATTTCAAACTTAGGTCTTTCACATTTTCTCCAGTTTGTTGATACTTAATTTTGCAAACCAGCCCGTATCGACGCACTGATAGGATGCCAATGGGTATTCCAGACTCTAAAAAATGACGCATTTAAGATTAGTTCATCAGTGAATAAATGATAGTTTAAAAGACTGAAAAAACCCGCTTTTATTGTAGATCGAACTAAAAAAATTAAAAATAAATTATAGTTTAAAAAAAAACTAAAAAACGCCCTTTTATAGATAATTGAACTAAAAAGTGAAAAATAATTCTTAATACAAGAATAAAATGATTAACGAAAAAATTAATGTCATTGTGGTAAAAGCATGTGTGGGGTGCTTTGTACTACATTTTTACACTAACTCTGCATTTCGGAATAGAACTAGTAAGAAACAACAATTGATATCGAGCGCCCCACTCTTTTACCACAATGAAATTAATTTTCTAGTTAATCATTTTATTTATATATTACTTTTTAGTTCGATTAACTAAAAAAGTAAGTTTTTTAGTAGTTTAAACTATAATTTATTTGTGCGTGGAAACTAACCTAGGATTTTCTTTGACGTTATCGGAAGTATAAGCTGCCACCTTCTAACAGAAAAAACACGTTGTAAAAATAAGACTAATTACATAGAGGAAATGAAGTAACGTGAGAGTGAAAATTGTTGATCGTGGTAGGCTGTGAGAGTTTATAAGCAAGTCGTTAGTTAGTTATGACTCTGGTGATATCCAAAGCTCCGTTAAAAGTACTCAAATGATCGATGACACTGAAATATTAAAAATAGTTGCACCGATTAGCTAATTTGTCTATGTACCTGTTTATTTCTGAAATGTAAATATTTTTTTAAATCTTTATAGTTTAATCTCGTATGAGAATGTCTTTATATCATAAATTATTTGTTTGATCAGTGAAATTGAGAAGAATTTATTCTTGTTTGTGATTTGCTATGACTACGACATCTACAACGACGTCTTATTTGATGAGAGATTTCTTAGAAGCCGAATCTTTGAATATACAGGGTGGTTCCGAATTCCTGGTACAAATTTTAATGGTAGATACAGGACATTGTGTGTGTGTGTAACAGTCTCTTATTGTATTGGAATGTATGGGCGCAAGGAACGTGGTGAGGCGCAAATGGAAGAAATAAAAGAAAATAGAAATGGAATTATCGATTGGTTGCGTTGCCGGTGGAGGGCATTAGATGTCTGACCACCGTTCAACATGATGCATCTCAGTAGCGGAAAGTGCCATTCACAATTGTGCTGACGTCTAAGCTAGGAGGCTTTAAGCATGTCAAAAATGCATTACATGTACGGCCGTGCAAATAGTAACGGCAGAGCTGTGCTACGAATGAACACGCGTAGTTTCCTGGTCGACGAATGCCGGATCACAGAATTTTTCAGGGGTAACATCGTCAACTTCGTCAAACACGTTCGTTCCACGTCACCAGACAGGATGTTAGTCGACGAAGGGCTGTACGCAGTTCAAGCCTGGAAGAAAGCATTTCGAACATTGTGGCTCATAGACCAAAGTCAAGTACAAGAGTTGTTGCTCTTTACGTAAGTTTGGGTCATCAGACCATTGGAACAGTTTTAAACGAAAATCGCTTACACATCTACCATTTTCAGCTAGTACAGGCTTTGAATCCGGCAGACTATCTTATCCGACTGCCGGTGGGTGGTACTGTAATGTGTTCTGCAGCTGGACTTCACAGCTCATGTGCTGAACATTTACTGTTAACATTACACTTGTCAACGATGTTTTCAATAAACACGTTGGTTTTCCTTTCGTCTCTTATTTTTTTTTGTGTTAGTGCTTCACCGCGTCCCTTGCGCCCATACATTCCTATACAATAAATTATTGTTACAATGTCCTGTACCTACTCTTAAAGTTTGTACAGTGAATTTGGGACCCCCCCTCCCCCGATATCAAAGCAATTATAATTACACATTTATTTATTTAGCAATTTTATCTCTTTTTATAAAGTAATCCCTTCATTTTAATAAGTAAGTTATCTCACAAAAATAGAGCGTATTAATTTAACAATGAACCCACCATTATTTGAACCTATATAATAGACAAAAGTTGTAAATAGAGTACATTACAAAGATAATGATTATATTTTTTTAAAACATATCGTGCAAGCTAATATCTACAAGTAATAATGCGTAGCAAACGTTTAATTATGTGTTGATATAAGGAACATAGAGAGGATTGAAGAATAATGATTGCCCTTTTAATTTTTTTTCAATGTTAACTACAGATTCATAACATATTAATAACATATTTAACTGTATATCTATATTTTCACATAAAAATAATAAGGAGCGCTCTAACGTTTAAAACTGGAACTTTAGAAAAATTGTTAAAATAAATAAGTAAACACTCATATCGCTCTCTTTGCTTTTACTCTTAAATATTCTGGGATGAAAAATTACTTTTCGGAAAAGCTGACGTTAAAGTGTTCTTTCACTTCGTCGGCATTAAATTACACTCTATAAATTTGTTCCTAAATGTTTTTTAAACAAGAAAGCATTTTTCCTTATCATTATCTTCGCAAAAACGTCTTATTTTTACTCTTTTCAACTTTTGCTTTTTATACGCGAAACATCAAACATAATTACTCATCATTTGTACCAAAATACAATGATGCAAAATATAGATAAACATTTCTTCCTTTTTGTGTAATTAATTGAAGGGGAGGGTATGTACGATATTGAATTTAATTTAATGTAAGAGAACCCCCACTACAAAAAAAAATAATAATAATAAAAGGTTCTTAATGGATTGCTCGAGTTTAAATTCTAAGGAGTATATCTCTCTCTCTTACTTTTAAATTACAATACAGATCTCATGTCTTTGTTAAACTGAAAGGGCACCAATAAATTCCCTTAAATTTAACATTCCAACTAAAAAGGCGGTGCAAGTAATGATGACAAAAATAAAATACAAAGCAATCATCATGATGATAATAATAATAAAGATAATAATCATGAACCATAAGAGATTTTAATAAGAATGCAGCAGCGTTTTTTTAATGGGCATACAACACACGATGCTAGTAGTGCCAGTTCTTTTTTTTATTATTATTATTTTATTTTTACACATCACATCACTTCACTTCACTTTTTATTTTTATTATGAATTTTTTTTTTCTCCGTTTATTTTATATATATCGTTTCATCGTTTTCTGCTGCAACGACGATAACATCATTATCGTCTGGTTTATATCATGGATAAGGGGGCAGCGGGTTTGCAACCGACTTAATGACAATCAATACATTTAAATGAGCAAGTGAAAAAATTAATGATACATTATCCTCGTGCGCTTTTACTTCGATCTACCCTCTTCCTCCCCCCTCCCTCATCATCCTTCCTTTCGAACGTTTTCCTCCCACGCTTTAGTCTTCCTGCTTCGGACTCCCTCCCCCTTTTTCGTTCTCGAATTTCTTCGTCAAAAGGAACTAACTGTTCGTTAAATTTTGTTTTCTTTCTCTGGCAACCGCTTAGAAAAAGTGTAGCGAGATTAGAAAAAAATTAAAAGTTGATGAGAATAGAGATGGGGGTGGGTGGGGGAGTTCTCTATTTCTTTCCACCCCTCACCTCCCCTTTCGATTGTGACTGAAACTTCGAAAACCAAAGTAAATGAATTGCAACCCCCTGATCGTCTGAAATTAAAGTATAAAGAGTGTTACGCTGGCGGTAATGGGTCTCGATTAAATGAAAGACGTTTGCAATTTTTTGACAAATATTTTTTTTTCTGAAGTTTATTTTGTTTTATTGCGACATTGAGTTTTTATATGGTATTGATTTTAACTTAGCGTGGAGACATTATAATTTTACTTTTATTTTATTTATTTTTTTTGGGAGTTTTAATAGCACGTTCTCTTGCAAAAATCGTCCAACAACTGTAAACTAGGTCAAAAGATCGTAAAAACTTTAAGGTTACCGTTAATTTAAAAGGATTTTTTTCCCCTCGTATTTTGAGGTTTTTATATTGATAGTCGTGATAGTTAAGTGACAGAATACAATAATACCCCGAACTTACGTAATAAGTGAGAATGAGCGATGACCATGTAAGTCGGCGTTTCTCAATCTGTGGGGCGTGCCCCCTTAAGGAGTGTAATAACCCTGGGTGGGAGGCGCGAGTTTTTCGAAAATAAAGATTATTTTAAAAAATATTAATTTACTGAAATAAGCAAATCAAAATACATTCTGGCTTATTTCCACTGATATAATATATTTATAAATGTGTGGCGGTGTAATATCGATATAAATCAGTAATAGTTATCACTCGAAGACAATCGTTTTGGCGTGATCGCTAAAATACTCGTTTTCGGAAGGTACCCGGATCGAATCTTCCTTCCTTTCCTTCAAATGTATCAGTACTAAATATAATGTATTTGATAATTTATCAATACTAAGTTAAGAACAAAGTTAATAATTACTAGTGACTTTTCTATGGGCTTGTCTTATACAAAAGTTCATTCTTATCTTGATAATTTGTACGGTTTATAGTTAAAATCGTTTTGTAGCTTTAGCGTTATAGTACATTATTATTGCGTTCAATACATTGTTATTGTACGGAGAGGAGCGCGATGAAAATTATGACTCAAAGTTGGGTCGCAAACATTGAAACATTTAAGACCGGGTATAATTTCGCATATAAATACATGTAAATTGTTTTTAGTTGGGACCGGCGACGAAAGAAAATAATTATTTAGAGCAAAATGTTTAAAATTCCAGATGACACAAATACAAAAACGCAAACCTAAGTTATTTTGATGTAGAAGGTTTAATAAATTCTAACAAATAGTTAAACATGCTCAAAGATATCTTTGTTCACCTGCAAAATTTCCTCGAAGTATACTATAATTTTTTTATTCCTTGTTTTGTTGAAAAAATACTATCTTTTTTCTAGTATGTATTTCCTAAAATTTGTAGCCCTTTTTCAGTTAAACTGATTCCTTTTTTGTCAAATTACCAATCGTCATTCGATTTTCTGATTGAACTGGATCTAAACATCCAACTTCTTCAATGCCTTGCTCTTAAACATGCATTTCTACGAGCTCATTAATTGTCAGCTTCTGATTGCGGTAATCCAGTATTTTGTAGCGGCATCATCAACATAAGCCAGTAATAGCCTCCGGACAGTGGTGATCACTTTTGTCTAGTCGTTAAGTTATTCGGCTTCGGATCTATAGATCGTGGGATCTATCCTCCACATTGGTGATCCAGGATGAATTAAGAAAAAGGCAACCTTCTGAACTGTCGTGGCACCATCTACCCTCAAGAAGAGCAACCAAAAGTCATCAGACCCCCTTGACGCAGCAAACAAAGTTGTCAGACCTACTTGACGCAACACCTCAAATTAGCAGCAACAACGCTCCCGCTACACAAACTCGCCATAACAACTATTTCGTTCGTTCACTTATCCACCAACTCACTGGTGAGGGAGTACTGCAGCGGCATCACATCAACATAAGCTAGTAACAGCCTCCGGACAGTGATGACCCCTTTTGTCTCCTGGTTAAGTTACTCGGCTTCAGATCTATAGTTCTTGGGATCTGTCCTCCACAAGTTCTTGAACATCATCCCTTTCTAATTCTAAATTAATTTTCCTGGCAAAATTGACCATTTCTTCACTCAAATTACCAATTTCATCAGGTTCTGGCACTGATTCTACCTGAATTTCAGTAATACCAAATCAATAAAAAAAAAAAAAACCCAGAAAAAACCCAGAAAAAAGCCCCGATTTGACGAGATTTGAACTCCAAATTCGGATATTGAGGTATTACTGTATCAAACTTTGCAAGCGAAAGGCTGCATTTTTTGAATTTTCTCGCAAAGACCAGGGCGCAATAGTCTATTTTAATCAACGGTGTAAGTACTGATGAGTCGTTACCTCTAGATTTTTTTTAACAGGATTGATATGTGTAATTTAATTTTACATTAAGCTAATTAGACACGATATTGCGTTTTAGTCAGATTTTTCTTACATTCCCTGTTAAATGCTGGATGTGGTCTGAAAAGAGGATTTTTGATTGTTGATCAGGGAGGAGGGTTAACCCCTTTGTGACGGGCAGTGCAAATATGCATTCATCACGGATGCACATGCCCGGGTGGTGCAAAAATGCATTTTAGAAAAACGCTCTGGAAGGCCGGGCAATGCATATGACTTTTCAGCTGAAACGTTGTGAAAATGCCCCCCTAGGGTGAACTTTTTTTTGGATATCTGCGTGAGCTAGAGGTGTAGATTCGACTAAAGAATTAGAAGTTTGCATGTTCTTAAAATATCTTTATTAAGAACTTGAACGTTTAACAGATTAGATATACGTGCACTTGAAAAAGACATCCTTCCTTAAACCAATGTAACTTAGCAATAAAATGAAACAATAATTTGAAGTTTTTACCACATAATAATCATATATATATATATATATATATATATATATATATATATATATATA